>BQNB010003126.1:0-42704 GCA_026074375.1 Tanacetum coccineum | reverse complement strand
TTGCACTGAAATTACACTTGTTTCGGTCCATTTACACAATCACTCGTTCGGTCCTTATAACAGATACTCGTTCGGTTCATATTGACAGTTGCTCGATCGGTCCTTATTGTAAGTCACTCGTTCGGTCCAGTCAAATAGTCACTCGTTCGGTCCTTTTGTTTTAGACGCTCGTTCGGTCCGTAGTCTAAATCACTCGTTCGGCCCTCACACTTAGACACTTGTTCGATTCACAACACGTTACTAGATCGGTCCATATGGTTTATACTCGATCGATTTCTTAAGTTTGTGCAAGATCGACTTTCACATTTAACTCTAATCTAGCATTTTCATTGAGCCATGATATAACAATCTTACACACAAACATATAATATTTATGCACATATCTTATTCAAACGAGCAGAACACCAAACACGAACAGGATTAAATCACAACAAATAACAAGACATGACTATCCTATACCTATATTACACCTAATACAACAAAAACCCTCAATCAATTGAAGGATTTAACCAAGTTCGATTTTAAGAACCCTAAATTTTAAAATTAGGGCAACTTCAATCAAATACGGTGAAATCGTTTAATTCCTTTAGGATTCGAGTTGATTAGGTGAAGAAAATCAATATTTCAGGTATACCTTCGAGTTGAAACGGAGTGAGTCAGCTAGATTGAAGTGGTTCGAGTGGAAAGTGTTCGTGTGTGTGTTTGAGTGTGTTTTGAGTGTGTGTAGAGTTCGTGAACAGTGAAGGGACGGGTGGGGGGTGTTAGTGTTATAACCCAATTTTAACTTTGGCACATTTGGCCCCTCATCTTAACACTACTTTTTAATCTCACAAATTATGTTTTATAAGGTATATTCAAGTAAAACAAATAGCACACATGGTCCTTAATGTTTTATACTCTCATACCTATAGACATAATTTAGCAAAACTACACCCTAAAGGCATAAAACAAGTAACACATAAAGCACAATCGAGTTAAACTTAATTAACTTTCTATCATGAGATATTACGTTATCGTTTGAAAATCTTTTTCCCTTTTTACAGCTCATTTGATCATGACAAAGAAATTTGACATTCTCTCCCCCTCAAACAATGACCCGTTTTCTATTTAAAGAGCTGTAGACATTGTTTGAGAAGTCAAATGTATTTTGAAAAGTATTTTCAGATGATGGAATGATTTTGTATGTGACAAAACAACAAACACCAAGATAAATAAGATTTCTCTTATTTATTCACATAGATGCACTGAAACGTACACTTATGGATATAGGAAGCACGGGTTGTGATGCAAAGTAATCACAAGCCTTTGCATGGTCATAAAGTAGACCATGCCCGAGAATAAATTCCCGTTGAGAGGCCAAGTTTTCTTTTTGAAATACTTGCCTTTAAGATGATGACCGGGTTGCTATCTGAAATAATAGCAAGCCATTTGGCATGTTTTGAAAACATTTGTAACTTCTGCTCGAACTTCATTTACAGGCTTGTATCATTGTTAAATGACATTTCTAAGACCGTAAATGTTATCGATTTCAGAAGACATGCCATTGTAAAACTTCTTTTTGAATTTTTCTCATTTTTTAATTTTGTATTTTGTTTTTGAAAAAATTTATATAAAAGAAAATCTTTTTGGTTTTTCTGATTTTATAAAAAATAAAAAATGAAAATAAAAATCTTTTTGTGTTTTTCTGATTTTATAAAAAATAAAAATGAAAATAAAAATCTTTTTGTGTTTTTCTGATTTTAAGTATTTACTTATGATACAGGATATTTGAATAGGTGCTCACACACACTATTTCATAAACTTCGCACTATCTGCCAATTGTTTCCAGGAGTATTGGTGTAAAAACTTCGATGTGTGTGTGTGTTGCACGCTTGCTTCTCGCTCCCTCTCTCGTTCTCTGTTCGCCGCACTCTCCCCCGTGCTTTAGTAAAGTATGTCCGCCAGTTGATATTCGTATTGACAAGTAAATTTCGATCACACCATCTCAACATGCTCCTTGATGAAGTGAAACCTGATGTCCTATATGCTTGGCGATGGAATGTTGAAATTGTTGCTAGCATAAGGCAATAATAGTGTTTTTGTATCACAGTATTTGGAATTTTATTGATTCCAAAGCCATTAGTCGGTTAAGTTGTGATTCATCCAAAGGACTTGAGCACAACCAACCGGACAAAGCAATATATTCTGCTATCCGTACTGGATATCGCAGCGTTTTCAGCTTTTTAGACGTCCTCAGCTTACAAGTCTATCACCCAAAAGTTGTATACTGCCAGATGTATTCGGCGGTGTATGTTCTTGCGCTCTCACCAGCATGATCCTGCATCTGCAAATTGCTGTTAGTGCAAAGGAAGGAATCCTTCGGATACCAAAGACCCCGATGAACGGTTCCTTTTAGATACCGAAAGATCCTTTTTACTGCATTTAGGTGCTTTTCGGTAGGCCGAGCCTGATACCGGGCACACATGCATATAGCAAATTGTAGGTCAGGTCTACTGGCTGTAAGATAAAGGAGGGTGCCAATCATACCACGATAGTGTGATGGATCTACAGCTTTCCCTTCTTTATCCTCATCCAGTTTGGACTTCTCCACCATGGGAGTATCCACTGGGTCACAAGATTCATAGCCATATTTTTTAAGTGATTCAAGAGCATATTTAGATTGGTTTATGAAGATGCCTCTGGGACTTTGAGAAATCTGTAGTCCTAAGAAAAATGAGATTTTTCCCATCATCGACATCTTGAATTTTGAACACATTATTTTAGCAAATAGATCACACAGTTCAGGAGTAGAGGCAGCAAAGATAATATCATCGACATAGATTTGTACCAGAATTAGTTCGTTGCCTTCTCTACGGATGAACAGAGTAGGATCCACTGAGCCTTTGGAGAAGTCATTGGATATGAGGAATGAAGACAACATATCATACCACGCACGTGGAGCTTGCTTCAACCCATAAAGAGCTTTCTTAAGCTTGTATACGTGGTTAGGTTTGTCTGGATCCACAAATCCGTCCGGTTGGCTAACATAAACTTCTTCTCGCAGATTGCCATTCAGAAACGCAGTCTTCACGTCCATTTGGTAGATGACCATGTTCATGTGAGCAGCAAACGCTAGAAAAATTCGTATAGCCTCCAATCTTGCAACCGGAGCGAATGACTCTTCGAAATCAATACCCTCTTCTTGACGATAACCACGAGCGACCAACCGAGCCTTGTTTTTCAGAATACCTCCTAACTCATCAAGTTTAACCTTATAGATCCACTTAAGAGAGATGACAAATGCTTTGTCAGGAGGAGGAACAAGTTCCCAAACCTCCAGACGTTCAAATTCATGGAGTTCCTCTTGCATAGCTTCAATCCAACATGCTTGGGTTAATGCTTCTTTGTAGTTCTTGGGTTCGACTGATGTTAGGAAGGCATCATAGTAACAGAATAGGGCTTGTTCATGAAGTTGGAGTCGTGTGGAAACTGGTCTGTCAAGAGCACCGATTATATTCTCAAGTGGGTGATCCTTCGTCCATTTGCTAGTGTGTTCAGAAACTTGGTGATCGGGATGCACAATTGTATGAATAACGTCTGATGAAGATTGATCAGAAGGAACTTCTGGAATTGGAATACCGAAGTACGGATCATTACCCATATGTGCAACTTCAATATCATGATTATCTTCTTCAACATCATGAGAAATAATAGGAGTTTGAGTTCCTTGGGTTGTAGGAGAGTTACTTGGTGATGGTGCATCTTGATCAACTGTAGTTGAGGAAGGTGAACCAGTTGATACAGCATGTTCAGGTGCAACTGCTTCAGACTGGAGCAATCTGACTTCTGGTGCTTGTAAATCAACATAAGGTGGGGGATTAAGTGACTCATCAAACATTGGTTGAAACAACAAATCCCAGTCAGATCTCAAAGGTGGTACAAATGGTGTTGAAGAAGGAGGGTTTGGCACGAGTCCTGAACTGATTGTTACAGGAGTCATTTCATGAAGTGCGGGTCCTGAACTGCTGTGTTCAGAAGCCATCGCGGTCAGCTCATCAAAGTCAACATGAATGGTTTCAATTATTCGTCTGGTACGTCTGTTGTAAATCCGGAATGCTTTCTTCGTGGGTGCATAGCCAATGAAAATACCAATGTCAGCCTTCGGTTGTAACTTGCCCAAATTCTCGCAATCATTCGTTGGGTAGCAGAGTGCACCAAACACATGAAGATACGATAGATCGGGAGGTTTGTCGTGTAAAAGCTCGTATGGTGTTTTACCGTGACGATGACGTATCATGGAACGATTTTGGGTATAACAGGCTGTGGCAACCGCTTCGGCCCATAGAAATAACAGAGCTTTTGCATAGATTAACATAGTGCGGGCTGCTTCAATTAGCGTACGATTTCGTCTTTCAACAACACCGTTTTGCTGTGGAGAGCGTGCAACTGATGTTTCATGAGAGATGCCAACTTTCTCATAATATTCACGCAATGTTTGATTAACAAACTCAGTTCCATTATCTGTTCTAATGCGACGGACGGTTTCCTTAAGCCGTACTTGGATCATCTTCAAAAAGTTGATAATAAAAGCTGGAGCTTCATCTTTTGATCGTAAACATTTTACCCATGTAAATCGAGAGTAGTCGTCGATAATAACGAGGATGTACTTCTTTCCATTGACACTCGCGACACGCATTGGTCCACACAGATCCATATGCAATAGATAGAGTTTTTCTTGATTGATGTCCTCAGATTTGGGTTTGTGGGGTTTCTTTGAACTTTGCCTAATGCACATGCATAACATAAGTGATCTTTTTCAAACTTGAGCTTAGGGAGACCTCGAACAAGTCCATGTCTTGCAAGATGATTAATAGCACCAAAGTTCAAGTGAGATATACGACGATGCCATAACCAAGATTTGGTTTTAGAAGCCTTTGACAATAGACAAATGGGAGAGGACGACATCATATTCCCAAGTGAGAGTGTATAAAAGATTATCCCCTCGAGATCCCGTCAATAAATCAACACCTTCTAGATTGCGACTGAAGCATGTGTGTTGACGAAAAGCCACTTCGAGATTGGAATCACAGAATTGTCCCACAGAAAATAGATTATGCCCAAGTCCTTCAATGTAATAAACCCTTGAAATAGTAACATTCCAATCGATAGTCTCCATAACCCATTATCTTTAACAACTGATCAATTTCCGAATTTAACTGTACCCCAAGAATTTACTATGAAAATGGTGTAGCTGTGGAGCGATCTCCGGTCGTGTTGCTTCGAGCAACCGGAGTCCAAATACCAGAGGACGATTTGGACAACCTGCATCCATTAAAAGAGTATATGGAATAATAACATGTGTTTTTGTGGAATCCCCTAATTTACTGGTTTTCCTGTTTGTACAGATATAGGTTTTATAACCTCAGTTTTTGCTAACGGGACTCAGGTATTCTATTTTTCCTAGGTTTCCTTGAATATACCAAATTACCACAGGTTTGGTTGATTCAATTCTAGAACTATTGTTTCCTAGAAGGCACTCCATAGTAGTGGAGTAATCTAGTTAAAGTGGGGGCACGCATTTCCTACAATAGTGAAGGTCCGACCGGTAGGTCTCCAAATATATCCTATCTTAGTGAACACTTTTCCTGTTGGTTTCCAAATATCTTTCTTAGATTTTCTCTTCTTAGGTTTAGCATGAAATTTCACATCATTCATAGAATTAGAAACACACAAATTATCAGAAGACATGCAATCATAATCATCACCGTTAATACAGACATAATCAGAATTATCATGTTTCTTGGAATTCTGCACAGACGCAGATCCATTAACTTGAACAGTACTATTCCTTTTATTCAAACTAGATTTAACGTTCCTAGGGTGAGCTTCTACTTTATTCTTCGAATTACTACTTGGTGTTTGCAGAATCCTATCATTCCTGGTATTGCCTGAAGGCTGTGATCCGCTAGCACTAGTAGAAAGTCTTACTCCTGTAGAATGCAACACACGCTTGTTAGAAACTATGTTTGAAGTCGAGTCTGTTTTTGTGTTTTCTGTGGATGTGAGTGATTCGGCAAACCTAACTTTCTTGTCCTTTTTCCTCGGTGTGACCGCAACTAATTGAGGATCAAAATTGTTGATGCTAGGGCAAGTCCTGCTTATGTGTGAAAGCAAATCCTGAATGACTTTGGTATACCTAAAGGCAGACTCTAAAAGTGAATCTTGAGGATAATTCGCTTTTACATGTTCGACTATATCCTTAAGGACCAAAGCTTCTTCCTGAGTGTGCTTAATATAAGAGGAGTGAGCAGTCCTTTTATTCAACAATTTGGGCGTGATTGGTTCCATATTATCCATAGACACTTTTGGATCAACAGAGTGGGTCTCAATAGCCTCCTTATCTACAGCTTTTCCTTTAAGTTTCCTTAACTCATTTTTTAGGGCTGCTATGACCAAACCTTGTTCCTGAAATTTTGCATTTAAATCAGAAATTTCCACAGACTTTATATTGACTTGTTTGATTAACGCATCACATTGTTCTTTTGATTGAACACGACACACAGCGTTTTGGTTAATCGAGTCATAAAGTTGCTTATAAAGTCTGTTTAAAGCCATTCTCAGCAACAAGTTTTGTCACTCTATGTTCCAATTCAATGTTAAGAGTCTCAATTTCATCCATGTCCATTTTGACTTTACTATCATCCACATTTCCTTTTAAGGACTTAATTTGCTCTTTCAACTTGACAATGACTGTGTCTTTCGCTTGAGACTGAGCTCTCAATTCACTTAATTCAAACAACTGAGTAAAACTTGGAGCATTTTGATCTAAAACACTGTTTGTCTGTTGAAAAATTTCTTGATTAAGTTGAGAATCAGCTTCCAAAGTGATGCAATGTTTTTCAAGAGTTGTAAAACTTTTACAAAGTTTATCGTAAGTTTCTTTATCAACAAAATCCTTTTTGTTGAGAAGCTCAGTCTGGAGTTCGAGACACTTTTGACATTCATTCACAGTTTCACAACCATCATTCACAGACAAATTCACAACAGTTTTTACAATATCATGATCAATGGCTTGTGCCAAGAGTCGTTCATTTTCACTCAAAACTTGATTCATTTTAACTTCGAAAGTTCTGGACTCCAAGCGATGTTGTTCGACAGCCTGTTCCATTTGATAAAAGACATTTTGGACATCGGCAAGTTCTTCAACCAAGTATTGATTGAAGTTATTGAAGATATCTTTTAATTCTTTTATAAACGGAATGATTTCATCTCGAAAACAAGCCTTTGTATGTTCAAACCCCCACGTGCCCTCAGTGATAGCTGTGGCAGTGGTTCTTTCTTTGACAACCTGATCAAAGCCAGTAAGATGGCGTTTAAGCTCTTTCAAGCTAGTATTCACCATACTTACTTTAGGAAGTTCTTTTGGAACCTCAACTTTGTTGGTTGTGGAAGAAGGAGATGGGTCTAAAGGTGTGACCGAAGTCGCTTTCCAATAGGCATGTTCACTATATAAATCAGATTGTCGAACAAATCGTTTGTTGTAATCGTTATTAAGAACCGCATAATTAATGGGTTTAGTGTTTACTCTATGTTTTACAACCATTGGATCTTGTTCTTTCAAAAGCATTTTTGAATGACTCTCTTCACAATGCATTAATGTCTCATCAGTATCAGGAATCACAATAGCATCCATTTTAAGAATGACATTCCCGTCATACAGTTTTGGCTTTGACTCCCGAACTTTCTTCAGATAGAAAGGTTTTTCAAAACCGATCGCTTGTTTTGTGGAATGATCATAACAAATTTTGGATTTAGTCATCATATGAACAGTTTGCGCAGATTGACCTCTTTTGAAAATGATATTATCAAGTTGCTTAATTTTCTTTTCTAAAGCAATTTCTCTATCAATATTTCTGTTTTCTTCTATTTTTAAATCATTTTTGAGATCAGAAACTGTTTTCATTAAAGAATCCTTTTCTTGCACTTGTTCAAAAAGAGTTTGCTTAAGACGTACAATCTCGGCATACTGTTCATTTGATCCTGAAAAACTGTTTTCAACATTTTGCATTTCTTTCAAATCTTTAACCTCTTCTTTATATCTGTCAAGCTCGGTAGTCAAAGCTTTATTGGCACTTTTATATTCCAGATTAACATTGGTGCAGTGCATCACTTGGGTATTTAATTGTTCAAACATAGATAATATCAGGACATCTTGTTGACAGAAGAGTTAAATTCTAGACATTTCCTGTTGTTTTCACTCAGATTAATGAGATAAGGAAAGATATTGCTATGCACTGGTATTCAGTTTTCTGCTCTTATTTCACATCATTAGACTGTTCAGAAGACGTCATTATCTGCTCACTTTGATTGATTAAATCATAGGTCAGATTATCTGGATTGTGTACCTTAGTGAGTGCATCTGAGCCATTCCTGGAAAGATTCGCCATGAGAGCAATCTTGGCTGAGTTGAGTTCATCACAATCAGAGTCATAGGCATCAAATCATCGACTTGATAACAACATTGTGTGAATGACAGTCTGAAGGTTTTGAGTGTCAGGAGTCCTGGATCTGCCAAAAATGCTATTTCTTCCTCTGTTTTAACATGACCACTTGCTTGAGCTTGAAACAACAACACTTTATCATTTGAACCACTTTTCATCCCTTTTTCACTCTTGGTCTTAGTACACTTCTTGGCAATATGACCCCCCTTTGCAATTGTAACAATAACAGTTCGTGTTTCCCTTGTGCTTCCACTTGCTTCCAGTGTATATTTGCCTTGTTTGTTCCAGCACATAAATATTTGTCTCCCCTGAACAGGTTACACATTACTTTTTCATCATAGATGGTAGCTTGTTGACGAGGGTTTGACGAAGTCCTTAGCGATTTTTGGTATAGAAATCGGGAAGTGGACAACAGCAGTTAAGAAAGACATCATGTATGACGCATAAATTTGGATCATCCCCTTTCTGAAACACTAGAACAATTAGACCGGAGTCTGGTTAGGAAAATTCAGATTGTTGATGTTGGTAAGTTGTGGGAGCATATTCCAATTGTGAGATGGATGATTGTGGAGAATACACGTTGTGGTGAACTGAGGCTTGGTACTCATTTGATGGATAGGTGATTGAAAGAGGTGTTGATTGACTGGTTGTGAATTGTTGAGTCTGATAAGGTGTAACAAACTGTGAAGACGGATATGGTGAAACATGATGTTGAGGTAGAGAGTTTGGGTAAGTGTGTAGATGAGATTGATAAGCCGACTGAGTTAATTGGTGAGATGCAACTAAAGCAAGAGGATCGGAGTTGCGTTCATGCATCAAACGAACTTCATTTGCATGTCTTTCGTGTTGTTGCAGGTAAGCATGAAGCTGATCAACATTGGTAGTATGCAAGTCTTTGACCAATTTAACATCAGTAACAAATTTGCTCCATTCATCAGGAAGAGTGTTTAAAAACTTGGTGTTAACTTGAAATTGCTCCAATGGCATCTTGTAGATGTTCATATCATTGAGTAACAGAGTGAACCTCAAGTAGTACTCATGTAACGACTCTCCTTTCTTGTAAGTGAACTTATCGAATTCATCATACAACTTACATTCTCGTTCTTGTTTTGTTAACGACGTTCCTTGCATTAGCAGTTTAATCTTCTCTCAAAGATCTTTTGCAACACGATGTTGACTCATAAGAGCATAGATTTCAGTTGGAATGCCTTAGAGAATGATGTTTATTGCTTTGATGTCACAATTAGCTTGAATGGCTTCAGCGGGAGTCAGTTCAATATATTCCTTAAGCCTTGTTACTCCATCCTCGGTGATTAAAGGCCAAATGAGTGGTCCTTTTTCAACAAAGGCAAGAATCATTCTTCCATGAGGTCTATTCAACATATACAGTTCCATTTGGCTCTTCCAAGAATCATACAAGTGTTTTTCAAAGCATTGTGGTTATTGTCTCCCTTCCGAAGAGGTGACCTTATCGACAAGAGTCGTCATTGTTGGTATCAAAGATTACAAATTGATTGATCGGTGGTAGAAAGAAATTGTGTTTGGTTATGTGATTTTTGAGTCTTGAAATGACTGAAAGAAATGGTTAATTCTATGTTGTCCTACTCAGGACTGAGTCAAGGGTTTTAGGGTAAAGCTATGTTAACAACTTGCTATTTATTAAAAAGGGCTTTCAATAAAAGGAACAAGATAACAACCTATGAACTCTGGACTAAAAAGAAACCGAGAACTACCTCAGGGTTTGGGGGTGTAGGACAATTGTCAGACTCCCTTATCCAAAGCTAAAAACTTTGGGTGAAAGAGGCATTAAATGCATCTTTGTTGTATATGATAAGCATTCCAAGGCTTTTTAGGTTCTATGTTTTTGAACATAATGCATCAGTTTCTTAAATCATCCGTCTAAATAATCACGATCAACCCTAGTTACTTATGATCATCATAAAGAAAAACGGGTTTTCAAACATGAAAGCAATGTTGAAGGTCAATCCAATATTTATGGATCTATTGCTCATCTTTTCAACTGGCGCCTCCAACATAAATTGGCTGACCACATATCCTTTTGATTTAATAAATTTAGGCTTTAACAAAACGTATGTAGCGATAGAAGTGACGTTCATTAATTCTGAATTGTTGGGATCGTTTATGCACTCGTATATGTGTTATAAGGCACCAACTGATATGGAATATCCTATCTATGTTAAAACGATACTTTTATTTTTTGTCAGCACATGTATTTAGATTTTTTAATATTTAATGACAAGATTTTATGATGTAATTTGTTCATTAAATATGACACTTTAGATGTATTTGTTATAAGGCACCAATTTATTTTTCATATTGGTTTGTTATACATGATGTGCATAAAGAGATGCTACTAAGTTGTCTAGCAGTAGTATATACGTCTACATACAACCATGGATAAAAATGTATAGTTAAAAGTCTTTTAAAAATCAAAGATTGAATGCTAATAGTTTATATGTTAATTTGTTTTTGGTTGCTTCATATTCGTAGGGATTAAGTTGTGAATATGTCTTATGTTTCATCCTTGCATGAACTAAGTTAAAATTGTTTTTTATATATAATGTTTATATATGTATATATTTGGATATGATTGTGATTATAATTACTCTCTTGTACTTAAATCATATTCGTTGACGATGGAGATTATGTGTTCGGCCAAGACAATAACAACCCTAATTACATGTGCACGTACTCCTAAAGATCACATTTTTACGATGAAGATACATATGCACAAGTACATAACTCAGAGTTCGAAGTCAAGTTAATGATTGTGTTCAAAAAAACGTGTGCATACATGCATACCTCAATGAATTAATAGACGAGGCAGATTATGTGTTCGGTAAAGATTGAATATGACAACTTCAACTTCAAGTGAACATCTAGAGTTCACATTGTTACGATTAAGACAAATATGCACATGAAGTTCATGTTCATGTTGACAACTACGAAATATGCAGATGTGCACGCATTTAGAATATGTGGTTTATACATGTGCACAACTCAAAAGATACGCATAGATCAAAAGTGTCTCGTCTTTTATTAACACTTGCGTAGTGATACTTGTATTCTAATTTTAAGTCATTTGTCAAGACTCAAGTTGCACATGTATTTTTTTCTGTAATCCTCTTATTTTTCTTTTAAAATGTAACTTTATTGGAACATCTTATTCACTGAAAGTTTGAGTGTTTTCTTTTAAAAATAATAAAGTATTATAATAGTCGATCAATGCATTGTTTTGACGTGAGACTCAAAAGAATTACTTAATAAATTTATAAGCGTGTGCATACATGTTACTTATTGCTAGAAAATAGTTAGTATAACTGATAATCAGATTCCTAAAGTTTAGGAACTTCCAAAAAACTAAATATAATTCTGCCAATATACCCTTTATGTAATTAAATAAATATAAATACACATAATTGGTGACTCATCAAGATGATTGGCTAAAAGTGGTTCTCGCATTTCTTGCTTTTTATTTGGTTCTGAAAAGAACCTCACTCTCTATATATATATATATGTTGGAAAAATTCTAGTGAAAAATGTGTTTTCACTAAATTTGGACAAAAATAATTATTAGTAAATATAATTATTAAATGTAAGGCCAGGTCGAGCCAGTATATATCCAAAATAGAGTTAGTGTGAATGAGATATCGAGTCTCAAAGAAGGTATTTGGAATGGAGGAAAAAATGATTAAATGTCAGTTATGAGTTTTGTTTGGAAACTGACAATTGAATTGGCTATTATTATTTGTTTCAAAGGTTTATAACTGTAAATTAATAGGTCATTAATTGACAATTTAATTGGCGGTTAATGGGTCATTAACTGACAATTTAATTGGCGGTTATTATTTGACTCAAAGGTTTATAACAGAAAATTAATGAATCATTATTAAGGCATTAATTGACATTGATTGCACCATTACACCATATGCATATGCATGTGTATAAATAAATGGCAATCTCAACCATTCTATGACACAACAAGAAAAACACACAAGAGAGAAAAGCTCCATTAACAAGTTTTCCAGCAGTCTTTTCGATTAGAAGCACTCTGTTTTTCGTGATATTTCAGGCAAGTATGTCAGGTCCGGCAAATCCAAGTGAGCAAAATTCACTGAGGTTACGAATTAAAGTCGGTTCTGATAAGCCCGTTAGGAAAAACTACGAAATTTACAGTGGTCTTGGACTTCTTCTGTCGCCATCTTCCTCAACGGGAAACGATTCAGAGGATATTGTTGGGTCCACCATTGAGTCTCCTGGCTGCGTGCTACGTGTAAGTTTGATCGTTCTCTTTATGTTAATTTTATTAATGACAAAAAAAAATCCTAGACTTTCAGTAAAACACACATAATGACAGTTAGATCCTTTTAAACCTAAAAAGTTGCTCAAACCTGGCTTATCTCGTCAAAATATAATATGTGAATTTAGTGACAATAAGGCTCTTTTGTTAATTTTAGTATAAGTCTACGGATTAAACCATGTCTAAAGTTTCCTTTTGTTACCGTGTAGGATATGACTTCTGTATTTGTTCCCGGCGACCGTCTTGTTTCACCGCTAAATGAGAGTCTACTCTGCTTAACCAAAGTTGCACTTCCCGTCAATGAATTTGTGGATGCTTCATCTTCACGTCATGAAGAAATGAAACAGATAGAAGTAAAGGAACTAAATTCAGTGAAATGTGAAGTTGTGGATGGAATAAAAAATGAGGCTCCGTTTTTAGAAAAATGTGTGGGTACATTATCTTTTGACAATAAACGGGATTTGACCAATGAGTCTAAAGGTAAGCTGTCAAAAGCTCCAGCAGAGGCAGCGTCTCATGATAATTGGGTAGCATGTGATCGATGTAATGCGTGGCGCCTGTTACCGATCGGTATCACCGCAGATAATCTGCCTGAGAACTGGTGGTGTAGCAAGTCAACATGGCTGTGAGTTCTGTTGTTCTATGTGTTATATTCTTGTCGTATATAAACTTTTCTCATGAAATTAAAAAATTTAACAACACTTTTTGTTCATTGTGTAGGCCTGGAAAGAACTATTGTGATGTCAGTGAGGATGAAACCACACAAGCGGTTCGCGAAATGAACTTCAAAATAAGTTCTCAGAATCATGTTATTGGAGATACGTACCATGCCAACTCGAATGCTAATTCTGAGACACTGCCAGATGGATGGAAAAAGAATAAGTCCAGACACGAAGGTAGCAACTCCAGTCAGGTAGAAACTTCACATTCATCAATGGATAGTAGACAAAAAAGAAAAAGGTTGAGTGAAGCAAACCAGCAACTGCTCGAGAAAAACATAGTGAATAAGCCTATTGATGTGGGAAGGAATGCTGCGACAGTCAACGGTAAGGGTTCGTATATATCCATTACTAAATGTGATAGTTTTTTGAAAGTACTAATTTCTTATGAAATACGTTTGTAGGTGAACCGAGGCCTAAAAAGCTGAAAACAATGACAGGCATAGATCAGCATGACCATCTAACTTCAACAAAGATAAAGAATGAAAATGAGAGACAGACGGAAAATACTCGAGCTTCCTCGAAGAGTAAGTTATTGGATAGGAAAAGCTGCGAAGAAGTGGAAATGCCTGCAAAGAAGCGAAAGTTGAAAGATCAGGATACACCGCCTTACGCAAACACAGTGAAAGAGAAGAGATTAAAGACTTCTAACACTGACATAAATGGCGAAGAAAAACCTTTAATTAAAGGAAATGGAATGAAAATAAAATTGTCGGTTAGTAGAGAAAGTTCAGTTGACAAAAGTCATGAGAAGAATCTGAACGCTACTTCTTCAAGAAAGGATTTGGAATCTGTGCGTTTTCACTTTGGGGCCACTTCAAGTTCTTCAAAGGTTTCTGGTTCTTTTAGAAGGGCTAGCTTGAAAGAAGTAAAAGGGTCACCAGTAGGGACAGTTTCGTCGTCTCCTTTAAAGGCTCCTAATCTGGACAAGCTTTCACCTGCTGCTGGGAGAACTATATCAAGAAAAGCTCATGCTAAAAGTAGCATCTGGCCTGAAGTTCCAAGAATTGATGGTTCTGGTGTGTCAAATGTTATAAAACGTCCCAAAGATACTGCTAACCAGACTAAAAGTCTCGTGAAGGATTGTGGTACTGTGAAGGATCTCAGTGTTGTAAGTTTCTTGAAGGAGTATGCATCGAGTCAAACAGCAATGACTGCCTTCAAAAAAGCTGAGGAGTCAAAGGACTATGCTGATCGATTAAAGGTTTGCATAAAATACGCACATTTTCATTGTCCCGTTTCAGTCATCAAAAGATTGCGTTGTGTTCCATTTGAGTCATGTTGTAACAAAAAAACTCATAAAACCGGGATGTGAGAAAAACTACATTGGCAATAAACTATTCCATATCATTAGGCATAATAAGGGGTTTCAGATTTGTTAAACTTTCAATTACATCTTTATACCATTAGTATTCTTATTCTTATAAATATCTCTCATCTCCTACAGATTTCTGGTTTTGATTATGAGTGCAACGATGCATACTTCGATTCCGCTTTGAAGTTTCTTCATGCTGCTTCTCTTCTGGAGGCGTACTATAATGACTTCAGCAAATTGAAAGGGATGGTGGATCCGTTGACTGTGTACAGTACTTCCGCCAAACTTAGCAAGTAAGTTAAAATTTTATAGTATAAAGCGACTTATTTGTATGCGTGTTCTATGTATATATTACTTACTTGCAGAATTTGTGCAATATGGTATAGCTTCTGACTTGTAGAAAACTTGCAGAATTTGTGCTGAAGAATATGAGAAACGAAAAGAAATGGCTGCTGCGGCATTAGCTTATAAATGCATGGATGTAGCGTATATGAGGGTAGTTTATTGCAAAAGTTTCGTGACCAAACAAGACATGCAAATGGTTACTCATGGTATGTACATATCGTCACATTTTCCTACTTTCCTACATCATATAGTACTCAAAAACCCAATGACAATGATTATTAACCGGTCACGGCCTATCCTTCCTCATCTTGTTTGGTATAAAGGTTATCTGACTCTTGCAGGCGAGTCCCCATCGTCTTCTGCATTTGTTGTTGATAACTTAAACAATCAAGCAACGATAATCGATAAAACCATGTTGTCTAAGAACATAACACATCTTGGAATCCAAGTTGTTGCTCGAAGCCAAGCCAACTTTACGAGACTTCTTGATTTTGTAAGTTCATCAGTTTTTTACCGTATCAATTAATCTGCAGACAAGTGACGTAAGTCTTGCAATGGAAGCCTCCTTAAGCACACAAAACGCTTACAAAGCTGCTAGTACAACCCTGGAAGAATCTCAGAATAAAGAGATGACGATTTCAGTCAAACAGGTTGTAGACTTTAGCTTTCAAGATGTAAAGGAACTTGTGAATATGGTGCAAAATGCACGTGAGGCCATCAATCGTCAAGGCTTCAAAGGCAATGACAGGCAGCCGTAAATAACATTCGGGATTTATTTTTTTGACCTATCTGTACAAAACAGGGATCAGGGATCAGGAAGCAGGATCAGAACATAGAAAAATTATATCATTTTTGACCGAGGTAAAAGGGTGACCCTATAGCATTTTAACGACGGTGTTGGGTTGGCGAGATGAAAATATGGAGAGGATTTATGTTAGGTTATTTGGTCTTATAACTTCATATACAATCAAATTGGTGTTTTTTTATTACCATACACTACTACAAAAATTGGAATAGAGCCCCCAATGGGAGCCCGGTTTAAATGAGAAAAGGGCTCTATGCATGTATCCCCCCTCACAAAAACCTATAAAGCCCTCTTTTTTAGAAAAAAAACCCGGCTTCATGTCATAAAGCCCGGTTATCAATTTACCAACCGGGAACTAATATTTTTAGTTTTTTACATTATTTGGGCTATTTTTTTCACCCCTTAATATTTTATCTTCACATAGATCTGAACACAAACTTTTTGACCTACCATTGGTGCACCGCCGTTCTATCGCCGCTCCTCCCTTATCACCGCTGTTACTAATCTCCTTCTATTGGCTTTTACTCATGGTTGGATCTCCCTTTCCTCCTATTATTGCAGGTGTGTATGTCGGATATTTGAATAATTTTGTGTTAATTTTGTATTTTTTTTATATTAAAGTTAGGGGTTTTGTTTGTTGCATATTTTTTTTGTGTTTTGATGAATCTATTTGTTACGAATCTTAGGGTGCAGGCATGTTATGGTTTTTTCTTTAATAAAGCTGGGTTTCTTTTATTAGCGGGGATTTTATGAGTATTTGATGTAACTGAAGTCATATTGCATCTGTGTAATTGTCATTCTTTATCTTCCACGACAACAAAATATCTGTAATTGGAAACTAAATTAATATTGAAGTTACCCTTGTACTTTTGAAATTGTCACCATATATTAGAAGTGATGAAATTGTCACCATAGATTAGAAGTGATGCAGAGGAATAAAACTTGTGGATTTTATTGCCTTGAAAGAATTCAAAACTTAAGATATCCGAGGATATTGTTTGTTTCAGTGATTCATTGTTTTGATATTGGACATTGCAAGCACAAAAGCTATATGCTTTTTCAGAGAATATAAACTGCAATATTGATAATGTTTAATTCAAATGACAATTCTAATGTTTTATCTTCTTTTTTAATGAAATTTATTAGTTTGTTTTTGTGATATGAATCATATTAGGAGTTTAAATGGTATGTGTTAATTTCATATTTAATTTATTTGATTTCTTCAGGTCAAAGAAGGTGTACACAAGTTTGCCAAGATAAGTCCTGATGCTCTTGGGATTGATAAAGAGGATAGCCTAGTACTGGAAGCAATATTGTGAAGAAACCTGGTATGCATTCTATTATTTTAGCCATCTTTTTATTGATGTTAAAAAAACAAATTAGAAACTGTATTAACTTGTTTATATTTGGTAGCCATCTTTTTATTGAATTTCCACGGGATAAATATCGTTACACTCAAGAGGCACTTGCTCTTAGGAAGCATCTGAAGAACAAGAACGGCGAGGATGCTAAAATGGATTGTGTTGTGTTGAGGGCAAGATTCGGGTTTGTGTTGACTACCACAAAATGAATGATGCTACTGAGAATAGTAAGTTCCTTGCCTTTATATTTTATAAAACAAAATTAATAAGAGGTTTAGTTACTCTTATTCAACACATGTGCTGCAGGGGTGTTAAGAACAAATCTTAAGCGAATTAAATGTTTGTTATAAATGCGAGTTCCTAATGAACGATAACGCTTAGTTTTGTGTTTTAGTTTGTGTAGTCTGTCAGATATGAGCTAACACATGGATAGTAATCTGGTATGTTCTCTTTCAGGGATTGTTCATAAAATCTACCATGTTTCGTTGGATAAGGAGGAGCAGGAAACTTGGATGAAGTTTAGAGAGCTCGCTGAATCAATTGTATGTGAAACATTTTCATCTTTTTGCTTTATCTTCATCGAGTGACACATATATACATGTTTCTGTCACATACGTAATTTATAACATATTTCATGCTTGTAGCAGACTGCACTTGAAGGAATACGTTATCCAATTAGAGAGGAAGGTTTAATGACAGTTAAGAAGGATGATAACCTTGCTGGTTTTATTGGTGAATATGCTGTTATGCCTTTAACAAGTCATGTCGGATGGTATGGTCACATTCCACCCGATTTCAATCTTTGAGACTGAGTTTGTTTTATTAACCGTTTAACCTGTAAGCAAATTTGTTTTTCTGTTAGTATGTTAACAAAGATGAATACAGGTACCTTAGTAAAGCTCAATTTAGATCGTGCAAATACCATAATTTGACTGAAATGTATTTCTTCTAAATGACCCCTATATAGACTTATCATTTTACTTATTCTAATCCGTGCTAGTGATTGTTTATATATGCAGCCTCTTCGAATTACAAGTCGGCAGGAAGGAAAGCTAAAAAACAAGAGGATCACGGTTTGAAGTGCGGACTAAAGATAGAAATAAAGATGAAGATTAGATAACAATGATTTCTTATAATCGATGAAAATATAGAATGATGTAACTGGGACTTTTTTGCTATTTGAAATTTGTATTAATCGCTAAAATTCTGCCAATGTATGTATTTTTTTTTTTTTTTATATTTCACACAGAGCCATGTTTTGCAATTGAAAACCGGGCTCTATAACCTTCAATAGACCCCGTTTCCAAAACAAGGCTCTATTTGGTTCTTGAATAGAGTCTCCTCCCCTTTGAGCCCCTCCACAAAACCGGGATCTATTGCCCTTTTCAACCGGGCTTTATTTGCTTTTCTAGAGTGAGAAAAAAAGTTGTGATTTGAGTTTAACTTTGTTTTTAGGATTTTGTGAGAGTTAAAAGCAAAAATTAGGGTTATAAGATTAGGTTCATTATATTATTTGAGTTATCTTCAACTTAAGTGGTGTTTGATAATAACTTAAAGTGTCTTAATTAATAAATAGGTAAATTTAATAAGTCATTATATGAATGTTTGTTTGGTGCTTAAACTAAATAAATGACCTCCTATAAAAAGTCATTAAGTGGGTTTCCAATTAAGTTATCACTTTATTCTATTTTTACATATTTATTCTTTCACCATTATTATCCAATTAATTTTTTATTCCAACACTTATTTTTTTTAATAGCGGAATTTTATTAAAAAACACAAAAACGGCTTGCAAGAAGCTAAACAACAAGAAAAAGATACAACCAAACACCAAATAAAAAGAACACCACCAAGCCACCAATATCAACAAAGAGAAGTGTTACACCTTGGGGTTAACACCCAATCATTCCAGTTAAGAATATTTCCGCGACTTCTGCTATGAATCCATAGATGAGAAATAGCTTTGATCTTCGTTACCATAACATTAGTGCTCACATCTTTGTTTTTAAAAATCTTTTCGTTCTGATATTTCCAAATCACCCATGACATAATACGAATAACAACATCGAAGGTTTTAGTAAACACTGAGGCTAGAACGACTGATAACTCTAACAAATCATGGGATCTAGCTAAAGAAAAATGGACATTACACCATCTACTTATGGAGTCCCAAATCGGTTTCACCATCTTGCAACCGATGAAGATGTGGTCAGACGACTCACAATAATGATCGCAAAGGGAACATCAAACAATGTGAAGGTCAATACCTTTGTCGATGAGGTTTGTTTTGGTTGGCAAGCAATTCCGAATCAATCTCTAGAAGAAAATATTCACCTTTTTGGGAATCAACTCGTTCCATAAAGTAACAGGATCAGATCGTGACAAATCTAACGAGTCAATACAAGATCTTAAAATGGATACCTTAAATGAACCACTAGTATCCAGAGCCCACGTCCATCCATCAACTCCATCTTGTAAAGATAAGCCCATGATCACACTGTCAAAATTTTCTAGCTCCTGCATTTCTCTACCCAAGAACAGATCTCTCATCCAAAGATCTCGATTCTTCGGGGTAGCCGATACCCATTGTTGCACAGAACAATCTTTATCTAATGCTAAAGAAAACAACCTTGGATAAATCTTATCAAGGCTTTGAGATTCGAACCACACGTCTTTCCACATCCTAGTCGATGAACCTGATATAACCTTACGCTTAAAAGAGTTTATGAATGGAACACCAATATCGTTAATCTTTCGACCAGCCTTAAGGATGTTAATCCAAGTACCAGACCCTTTGATGGAATCCCTATTAGAACTAAGCCTATCATACGAGCCATGAATGGAGGATATAACTTGTCGCCAGAGAGCATCTGGTTCAGTGTGAAACCTCCACCACCACTTCCCAAGAAGACTAAGATTGCTAGCCGAGAGACTACCAATTCCAAGGCCGCCCATGGAACGATCAGCCATGATTTGCTTCCAAGCGACCCATGAGATTTTTTGATCTTCGCCTGACCCGCCCCAAAAAAACATGCCCCTTATGCTTCCCAAAAGGCTCCAAACTTTGGAAGGAGCACGGAATATGGAAAAGTAATATAGAGGAAGGCTACCCAAAACACTTTTAATGTGAGTGAGCCTACCACTTATAGAGAGACACCGAGCTTTCCATGAAGAAAACCTTTTCTGAAATTTTTTGATGATGGGGGACCAATGACAACTTATAGACATATTGGCTCCAACCGGAAGGCCAAGGTACTCAAACGGAAGAGACCTCAGAGTGCACTTTAGAGTACTTGCGATCCAATCAACTTCATTTCTAGCAACGCCCAAACCATATAAAGCCAATTTAGAAAGATTAACTTCGAGACGAGATGCTATATGAAAACACCTAAGAATTCGAAGTAAGTTCTTCAAGTTTATATATGACCATTCACCAAGAAAAATAACGTCTTCAGAAAACTGAAAATGCGAGACTATTAAAGGATCATTGCCAACACGAACGCCGTTAAAAGTACCTCCCTGAATAGCTTCCTCGATGGCAACACTAAGAGCTTTAGCTACAATAAGAAAAAGAAAAGGAGAAAGGGGGTCTCCTTGGCGCACACCTTTTCCAACTTTGAATTCTTGAGTTGGAGATCCGTTGACCAAAACAGACGTGTAAGAAGAGTTTAAACAACCCTTAATCCACTTACTCCAACACTTATCTATACTACTTATAATGTATTTACCCTCTATTTTTTCAAGAATCTTAGAAACTTAAACTTTATATATGTAAAGTTGACTTTAAAATTAAAATTTTGTAATAAAGTTGAGTGAAACTTATTTATAGTAAATTTGATTAAAACTTTCATATATTTATGCTTTTTAAAGTTAACAAAAACACATCTCATTCTAAACCACTAACTCTCTCTGCTACTGAGTTCCTTGCCACCATCCTTATCTCAATCTGCTGCCGCCACTGAACGGATCTTGTTAAATTCTTGCATGTTCCTCTGAACTAATTTACTACATTTAGTTCTTACAATCTTGAGTCTTGCTGAAAGAGGTCACATGTCTCAAGATACATGCTTTGAATGCATAATTCTCGATGAAGAAGTCAGATTTTGCTTTGTATGGTTTACTTCATCGTCTACAAATTCCGTTGCGTGCTTAAACTCGTATAGTTAGACGATATGTCAACTAAATCAAAGTTTCATATGTGCTTCATATGGTTATTAATTTAGGGGAAGCTGATTCAAAAACTTAGAAAAAATGAAGTAAATGAAGAAAGTTGTTTGAAGACATGTAGTATGAACTAGGAGAAAGTTAATTCAGTTTGTACTTATTACAATGTATTTTCTACAATTAAAGAAATGATTCAAGTTTGAGTACATGTTGGAGACAACAAAAACTGCAAATATCATCATCTTTCAAAGAACTTTGGAATTCTTTTACTTATCTTTGTACTTGGAATGCTTTTACTTATCTTTGCCTTTTTTCGTTCATAGTAAAAAGTTTATTTTCTCCTGAAAATAAAAAGCGCTCACTGATTTTACTTTTTCAACATTATAAAATCTTGTTTTCAAACATTCCGTCACAGGAAAACCAAAAGACTCTAACCGTTTTTACTTTTTCGACATAAGACAAACTTATTTTTCACGTTTCCATCACCGAAAAACCTTTTTCACAACCAAGCTTAGCAATTTTTCAAACAAATACGATACAATAGTCTATCGGGAAAACCTCATTTCCAGACGACAACCGAAACCCTCTTTTTGGTAACAAGACATGAAAACATTCGATCACCTCTACAAAACCCGATTTTTTACAAAAAAAACACAAACATGTCGAGCCAACAAAATAACCCGTGTCTCAAAGACAACAAAAACATTCAACAATTGCTTCACGTCTACATGATCCAAACATGGATTATAGGAAAAACGCGAAACATCGAAGTTCTCAAAAAATGGGGCTCAATTAATACGTACCCCCGGTTGTACAAAAAAGGAGATCCATCTCCCCAGAAAGATCAACATCAATGAACACTCACGTGAGGGAACTTATCTAGGCGGGAATACTCAGACCCGTCCAATACCAAACTTGGGTCTCAAACACAGTCATGGTTCGAAAGAACAACTGTACCTGGCGCATGTGTGTCGACTTCATCGACCTAAACAAAGCATTCCCTACCCATTACCCCAATCAAAATTAGGTTAGTATAATTTTAATCTTTTATATATTACGTTTTTTCTTTTACTCATTTATATTCATCTTTTTCGTATTTTATAGATGCATCACATCCTTTTTCCCAATCTCGATCGTAATGTTTCATTTTTAGTTTCACCCAATGTTTTTATACAAAGAAACTGTAAGAATGGTTAATTCTATGTGGTCCTACCCAGGACTGAGTCAAGGGTTTAGGTTAAAGCTCTGTTAAACAACTTGCTATTTATTAAAAGGGTTATAAAAGGAACAAGATAACAACCTATGAACTCTGGACTAAAAAGAAACCGAGAACTACCTCAGGGTTTGGGGGTGTAGGACAATTGTCAGACTCCCTTATCCAAAGCTAAAAACTTTGGGAGAAAGAGGCATTAAATGCATCTTTGTTGCATATGATAAGCATTCCAAGGCTTTTTAGGTTCTATGTTTTTGAACATAATGCATCGGTTTCTTAAATCATCCGTCTAAATAATCACGATCAACCCTAGTTACTTATGATCATCATAAAGAAAAACGGGTTTTCAAACATGAAAGCAATGTTGAAGGTCAATCCAATATTTATGGATCTATTGCTCATCTTTTCAACTGGCGCCTCCAACATAAATTGGCTGACCACATATCCTTTTGATTTAATAAATTTAGGCTTTAACAAAACGTATGTAGCGATAGAAGTGACGTTCATTAATTCTGAATTGTTAGGATCGTTTATGCACTCGTATATGTGTTATAAGGCACCAACTGATATGGAATATCCTATCTATGTTAAAACGATACTTTTATTTTTTGTCAGCACATGTATTTAGATTTTTTAATATTTAATGACAAGATTTTATGATGTAATTTGTTCATTAAATATGACACTTTAGATGTATTTGTTATAAGGCACCAATTTATTTTTCATACTGGTTTGTTATACATGATGTGCATAAAGAGATGCTACTAAGTTGTCTAGCAGTAGTATATACGTCTACATACAACCATGGATAAAAATGTATAGTTAAAAGTCTTTTAAAAATCAAAGATTGAATGCTAATAGTTTATATGTTAATTTGTTTTTGGTTGCTTCATATTCGTAGGGATTAAGTTGTGAATATGTCTTATGTTTCATCCTTGCATGAACTAAGTTAAAATTGTTTTTTATATATAATGTTTATATATGTATATATTTGGATATGACTGTGATTATAATTACTGTCTTGTACTTAAATCAGATTCGTTGACGATGGAGATTATGTGTTCGGCCAAGACAATAACAACCCTAATTACATGTGCACGTACTCCTAAAGATCACCTTTTTACGATGAAGATACATATGCACAAGTACATAACTCAGAGGTCGAAGTTCAAGTTAAAGATTGTGTTCAAAAAAACGTGTGCATACATGCATACCTCAATGAATTAATAGACGAGGCAGATTATGTGTTCGGTAAAGATTGAATATGACAACTTCAACTTCAACTTCAAGTGAACATCTAGAGATCACATTGTTACGATTAAGACAAATATGCACATGAAGTTCATGTTCATGTTGACAACTACGAAATATGCAGATGTGCACGCATTTAGAATATGTGGTTTATACATGTGCACAACTCAAAAGATACGCATAGATCAAAAGTGTCTCGTCTTTTATTAACACTTGCGTAGTGATACTTGTATTCTAATTTTAAGTCATTTGTCAAGACTCAAGTTGCACATGTATTTTTTTCTGTAATCCTCTTATTTTTCTTTTAAAATGCAACTTTATTGGAACATCTTATTCACTGAAAGTTTGAGTGTTTTATTTTAAAAATAATAAAATATTATAATAGTTGATCAATGCATTGTTTTGACGTGAGACTCAAAAGAATTACTTAATAAATTTATAAGCGTGTGCATACATGTTACTTATTGCTAGAAAATAGTTAGTATAACTGATAATCAGATTCCTAAAGTTTAGGAACTTCCAAAAAACTAAATATAATTCTACCAATATACCCTTTATGTAATTAAATAAATATAAATACACATAATTGGTGACTCATCAAGATGATTGGCTAAAAGTGGTTCTCGCATTTCTTGCTTTTTATTTGGTTCTGAAAAGAACCTCACTCTCTATATATATATATGTTGGAAAAATTCTAGTGAAAAATGTGTTTTCACTAAATTTGGACAAAAATAATTATTAGTAAATATAATTAATAAATGTAAGGCCAGGTCGATCCGGTATATATCCAAAATAGAGTTAGTGTGAATGAGATATCGAGTCTCAAAGAAGGTATTTGGAATGGAGGAAAAAATGATTAAATGTCAGTTATGAGTTTTGTTTGGAAACTGACAATTGAATTGGCTATTATTATTTGTTTCAAAGGTTTATAACTGTAAATTAATAGGTCATTAATTGACAATTTAATTGGCGGTTAATGGGTCATTAACTGACAATTTAATTGGCGGTTATTATTTGACTCAAAAGTTTATAACAGAAAATTAATGAATCATTATTAAGGCATTAATTGACATTGATTGCACCATTACACCATATGCATATGAATGTGTATAAATAAATGGCAATCTCAACCATTCTAAGACACAACAAGAAAAACACACAAGAGAGAAAAGCTCCATTAACAAGTTTTCCAGCAGTCTTTTCGATTAGAAGCACTCTGTTTTTCGTGATATTTCAGGCAAGTATGTCAGGTCCGGCAAATCCAAGTGAGCAAAATTCACTGAGGTTACGAATTAAAGTCGGTTCTGATAAGCCCGTTAGGAAAAACTACGAAATTTACAGTGGTCTTGGACTTCTTCTGTCGCCATCTTCCTCAACGGGAAACGATTCAGAGGATATTGTTGGGTCCACCATTGAGTCTCCTGGCTGCGTGCTACGTGTAAGTTTGATCGTTCTCTTTATGTTAATTTTATTAATGACAAAAAAAATCCTAGACTTTCAGTAAAACACACATAATGACAGTTAGATCCTTTTAAACCTAAAAAGTTGCTCAAACCTGGCTTATCTCGTCAAAATATAATATGTGAATTTAGTGACAATAAGGCTCTTTTGTTAATTTTAGTATAAGTCTACGGATTAAACCATGTCTAAAGTTTCCTTTTGTTACCGTGTAGGATATGACTTCTGTATTTGTTCCCGGCGACCGTCTTGTTTCACCGCTAAATGAGAGTCTACTCTGCTTAACCAAAGTTGCACTTCCCGTCAATCAATTTGTGGATGCTTCATCTTCACGTCATGAGGAAGTGAAACAGATAGAAGTAAAGGAACTAAATTCAGTGAAATGTGAAGTTGTGGATGGAATAAAAAATGAGGCTCCGTTTTTAGAAAAATGTGTGGGTACATTATCTTTTGACAATAAACGGGATTTGACCAATGAGTCTAAAGGTAAGCTGTCAAAAGCTCCAGCAGAGGCAGCGTCTCATGATAATTGGGTAGCATGTGATCGATGTAATGCGTGGCGCCTGTTACCGATCGGTATCACCGCAGATAATCTGCCTGAGAACTGGTGGTGTAGCAAGTCAACATGGCTGTGAGTTCTGTTGTTCTATGTGTTATATTCTTGTCGTATATAAACTTTTCTCATGAAATTAAAAAATTTAACAACACTTTTTGTTCATTGTGTAGGCCTGGAAAGAACTATTGTGATGTCAGTGAGGATGAAACCACACAAGCGGTTCGCGAAATGAACTTCAAAATAAGTTCTCAGAATCATGTTATTGGAGATACGTACCATGCCAACTCGAATGCTAATTCTGAGACACCGCCTGATGGATGGAAAAAGAATAAGTCCAGACACGAAGGTAGCAACTCCAGTCAGGTAGAAATTTCACATTCATCAATGGATAGTAGACAGAAAAGAAAAAGGTTGAGTGAAGCAAACCAGCAACTGCTCGAGAAAAACATAGTGAATAAGCCTATTGATGTGGGAAGGAATGCTGCGACAGTAAATGGTAAGGGTTCGTATATATCCATTACTAAATGTGATAGTTTTTTGAAAGTACTAATTTCTTATGAAATACGTTTGTAGGTGAACCGAGGCCTAAAAAGCTGAAAACAATGACAGGCATAGATCAGCATGACCATCTAACTTCAACAAAGATAAAGAATGAAAATGAGAGACAGACGGAAAATACTCGAGCTTCCTCGAAGAGTAAGTTATTGGATAGGAAAAGCTGCGAAGAAGTGGAAATGCCTGCAAAGAAGCGAAAGTTGAAAGATCAGGATACACCGCCTTACGCAAACACAGTGAAAGAGAAGAGATTAAAGACTTCTAACACTGACATAAATGGCGAAGAAAAACCTTTAATTAAAGGAAATGGAATGAAAATAAAATTGTCGGTTAGTAGAGAAGGTTCAGTTGACAAAAGTCATGAGAAGCTTCTGAACGCTACTTCTTCAAGAAAGGATTTGGAATCTGAGCGTTTTCAGTTTGGGGCCACTTCAAGTTCTTCAAAGGTTTCTGGTTCTTTTAGAAGGGCTAGCTTGAAAGAAGTAAAAGGGTCACCAGTAGGGACAGTTTCGTCGTCTCCTTTAAAGGCTCCTAATCTGGACAAGCTTTCACCTGCTGCTGGGAGAACTATATCAAGAAAAGCTCATGCTAAAAGTAGGCCTGAAGTTCCAAGAATTGATGGTTCTGGTGTGTCAAATGTTATAAAACGTCCCAAAGATACTGCTAACCAGACTAAAAGTCTCGTGAAGGATTGTGCACTGTGAAGGATCTCAGTGTTGTAAGTTTCTTGAAGGAGTATGCATCGAGTCAAACAGCAATGACTGCCTTCAAAAAAGCTGAGGAGTCAAAGGACTATGCTGATCGATTAAAGGTTTGCATAAAATACGCACATTTTCATTGTCCCGTTTCAGTCATCAAAAGATTGCGTTGTGTTCCATTTGAGTCATGTTGTAACAAAAAAACTCATAAAACCGGGATGTGAGAAAAACTACATTGGCAATAAACTATTCCATATCATTAGGCATAATAAGGGGTTTCAGATTTGTTAAACTTTCAATTACATCTTTATACCATTAGTATTCTTATTCTTATAAATATCTCTCATCTCCTACAGAATTCTGGTTTTGATTATGAGTGCAACGATGCATACTTCGATTCCGCTTTGAAGTTTCTTCATGCTGCTTCTCTTCTGGAGGCGTACTATAATGACTTCAGCAAATTGAAAGGGATGGTGGATCCGTTGACTGTGTACAGTACTTCCGCCAAACTTAGCAAGTAAGTTAAAATTTTATAGTATAAAGCGACTTATTTGTATGCGTGTTCTATGTATATATTACTTACTTGCAGAATTTGTGCAATATGGTATAGCTTCTGACTTGTAGAAAACTTGCAGAATTTGTGCTGAAGAATATGAGAAACGAAAAGAAATGGCTGCTGCGGCATTAGCTTATAAATGCATGGATGTAGCGTATATGAGGGTAGTTTATTGCAAAAGTTTCGTGACCAAACAAGACATGCAAATGGTTACTCAGGGTATGTACATATCGTCACATTTTCCTACTTTCCTACATCATATATATAGTACTCAAAAACCCGATGACAATGATTATTAACCAGTCACGGCCTATCCTTCCTCATCTTGTTTGGTATAAAGGTTATCTGACTCTTGCAGGCGAGTCCCCATCGTCTTCTGCATTTGTTGTTGATAACTTAAACAATCAAGCAACGATAATCGATAAAACCATGCTGTCTAAGAACATAACACATCTTGGAAACCAAGTTGTTGCTCGAAACCAAGCCAACTTTACGAGACTTCTTGATTTTGTAAGTTCATATTCTCTCAAGCATATACTTATGTCAGGTGTGTGTTTGGATTTGAGTTTACGAATTGATCGTTGCGAAAGGAAGTTAATCAGTTTTTTACCGTATCAATTAATCTGCAGACAAGTGACGTAAGTCTTGCAATGGAAGCCTCCTTAAGCACACAAAACGCTTACAAAGCTGCTAGTACAACCATGGAAGAATCTCAGAACAAAGAGATGACGATTTCAGTCAAACAGGTTGTAGACTTTAGCTTTCAAGATGTAAAGGAACTTGTGACTTTGGTGCAAAATGCACGTGAGGCCATCAATCGTCAAGGCTTCAAAGGCAATGACAGGCAGCTGTAAATAACATTCGGGATTTATTTTTTTGACCTATCTGTACAAAACAGGGATCAGTGATCAGGAAGCAGGATCAGAACATAGAAAAATTATATCATTTTTGACCGAGGTAACCCTATAGCATTTTAACGACGGTGTTGGGTTGGCGAGATGAAAATATGGAGAGGATTTATGTTAGGTTATTTGGTCTTATAACTTCATATACATCAAATTGGTGTTTTTTTATTACCATACACTACTACAAAAATTGGAATAGAGCCCCCAATGGGAGCCCGGTTTAAATGAGAAAAGGGCTCTATGCATGTATCCCCCCTCACAAAAACCTATAAAGCCCTCTTTTTTAGAAAAAAAACCCGGCTTCATGTCATAAAGCCCGGTTATCAATTTACCAACCGGGAACTAATATTTTTAGTTTTTTACATTATTTGGGCTATTTTTTTCACCCCTTAATATTTTATCTTCACATAGATCTGAACACAAACTTTTTGACCTACCATTGGTGCACCGCCGTTCTATCGCCGCTCCTCCCTTATCACCGCTGTTACTAATCTCCTTCTATTGGCTTTTACTCATGGTTGGATCTCCCTTTCCTCCTATTATTGCAGGTGTGTATGTCGGATATTTGAATAATTTTGTGTTAATTTTGTATTTTTTTTATATTAAAGTTAGGGGTTTTGTTTGTTGCATATTTTTTTTGTGTTTTGATGAATCTATTTGTTACGAATCTTAGGGTGCAGGCATGTTATGGTTTTTTCTTTAATAAAGCTGGGTTTCTTTTATTAGCGGGGATTTTATGAGTATTTGATGTAACTGAAGTCATATTGCATCTGTGTAATTGTCATTCTTTATCTTCCACGACAACAAAATATCTGTAATTGGAAACTAAATTAATATTGAAGTTACCCTTGTACTTTTGAAATTGTCACCATATATTAGAAGTGATGAAATTGTCACCATAGATTAGAAGTGATGCAGAGGAATAAAACTTGTGGATTTTATTGCCTTGAAAGAATTCAAAACTTAAGATATCCGAGGATATTGTTTGTTTCAGTGATTCATTGTTTTGATATTGGACATGGCAAGCACAAAAGCTATATGCTTTTTCAGAGAATATAAACTGCAATATTGATAATGTTTAATTCAAGGGACAATTCTAATGTTTTATCTTCTTTTTTAATGATATTTATTAGTTTGTTTTTATGATATGAATCATATTAGGAGTTTAAATGGTATGTGTTAATTTCATATTTAATTTATTTGATTTCTTCAGGTCAAAGAAGGTGAACACAAGTTTGCCAAGATAAGTCCTGATGCTCTTGGGATTGATAAAGAGGATAGCCTAGTACTTGTAGCAATATTGTGAAGAAACCTGGTATGCATTCTATTATTTTAGCCATCTTTTTATTGATGTTAAAAAAAGAAATTAGAAACTGTATTAACTTGTTTATATTTGGTAGCCATCTTTTTATTGAATTTCCACGGGATAAATATCGTTACACTCAAGAGGCACTTGCTCTTAGGAAGCATCTGAAGAACAAGAACGGCGAGGATGCTAAAATGGATTGTGTTGTGTTGAGGGCAAGATTCGGGTTTGTGTTGACTACCACAAAATGAATGATGCTACTGAGAATAGTAAGTTCCTTGCCTTTATATTTTATAAAACAAAATTAATAAGAGGTTTAGTTACTCTTATTCAACACATGTGCTGCAGGGGTGTTAAGAACAAATCTTAAGGGAATTAAATGTTTGTTATAAATGCGAGTTCCTAATGAACATAACACCTAGTTTTGTGTTTTAGTTTGTGTAGTCTGTCAGATATGAGCTAACACATGGATAGTAATCTGGTATGTTTTCTATTTTAGGGGTTGTCCATAAAATATACCATGTTTCGTTGGATAAGGAGGAGCAGGAAACTTGGATGAAGTTTAGAGAGCTCGCTGAATCAATTGTATGTGAAACATTTTCATCTTTTTGCTTTATCTTCATCGATTGACACATATATACATGTTTCTGTCACATACATAATTTATAACATATTTCATGCTTGTGGCAGACTGCACTTGAAGGAATACATTATCCAATTAGAGAGGAAGATTTAACGACAGTTAAGAAGGATGATAACCTTGCTGGTTTTATTGGTGAATATGCTGTTATGCCTTTAACAAGTCCTGTCGGATGGTATGGTTACATTCCACCTGATTTCAATCTTTGAGACTGAGTTTGTTTTATTAACCGTTTAACCTGTACACAAATTTGTTTCGCTGTTAGTATGTTAACAAAGACGAATACAAGTACCTTAGTAAAGCTCAATTTAGATCGTGCAAATACCATAATTTGACTGAAATGTATTTCTTCTAAATGACCCCTATATAGACTTATCATTTTACTTATTCTAATCCGTGCTAGTGATTGTTTATATATGCAGCCTCTTTGAATTACAAGTCGGCAGGAAGGAAAGCTAAAAAACAAGAGGATCACGGTTTGAAGTGCGGACTAAAGATAGAAATAAAGATGAAGATTAGATAACAATGATTTCTTATAATCGATGAAAATATAGAATGATGTAACTGGGACTTTTTTGCTATTTGAAATTTGTATTAATCGCTAAAATTCTGCCAATGTATGTATTTTTTTTTTTTTTTATATTTCACACAGAGCCATGTTTTGCAATTGAAAACCGGGCTCTATAACCTTCAATAGACCCCGTTTCCAAAACAAGGCTCTATTTGGTTCTTGAATAGAGTCTCCTCCCCTTTGAGCCCCTCCACAAAACTGGGATCTATTGCCCTTTTCAACCGGGCTTTATTACCATTTTTGTAGTAGTGACTAGCTTTTCTAGAGTGAGAAAAAAAGTTGTGATTTGAGTTTAACTTTGTTTTTAGGATTTTGTGAGAGTTAAAAGCAAAAATTAGGGTTATAAGATTAGGTTCATTATATTATTTGAGTTATCTTCAACTTAAGTGGTGTTTGATAATAACTTAAAGTATCTTAATTAATAAATAGGTAAATTTAATAAGTCATTATATGAATGTTTGTTTGGTGCTTAAACTAAATAAATGACCTCCTATAAAAAGTCATTAAGTGGGTTTCCAATTAAGTTATCACTTTATTCTATTTTTACATATTTATTCTTTCACCATTATTATCCAATTAATTTTTTATTCCAACACTTATTTTTTTTAATAGCGGAATTTTATTAAAAAACACAAAAACGGCTTGCAAGAAGCTAGACAACAAGAAATAAGAAACAAACAAACACCACAGAAAAAGAAACAACACCAAGGCACCACTATCATGTCCTACACCACGGGTTTAACACCCAATCATTCCAGTTAGGAATATTGCCGTGACTTCTGCTATGAATCCATACGTGAGAAATAGCTTTGATCTCCGTTACCATAACGTTAGTGCACACATATTTGTTTTTAAGATCTTTTCGTTCCAATGTTTCTAAATCACCCATGATGTAATACGAATAATAACATCTAAGGTTTTAGTGAACACCGAGGCTAGAACGATCGAACCCGATAACTCCAACAAATCATGGGATCTAGCTAAAGAGACATGGACATTACACCATATACTTATAGAGTCCCAAATCTGTTTCACCATCTTGCACTCGACGAAAATATGGTCAGGCGACTCACAATAATCATCACAAAAGGAACATAAAACAGTGTGAAGGTCAATACCTTTGTCGACCAGGTTTGTTTTGGTTGGCAAGCAATTTCGAATCAATCTCCAAAAGAAAACATTCACCTTTTTTGGAATCAACTCGTTTCGTAAATTGGCAGGATCAGATCGTGACAAATCTAACGAGTCAATACAAGATCTTAAAATGGATACCTTAAATGAACCACTAGTATCCAGAGCCCACGTCCATCCATCAACTCCATCTTGTAAAAATAAGCCCATGATCACACTGTCAAAATTTTATAGTTCCTCCATTTCTCTGCCCAAGAACAAATCTCTCCTCCAAAGATCCCGATTCTCCCAACTAGCCAACACCAATTGTTGCACATAACAATTTTTATCTAAACCTAAAGCAAACAACCTTGGATAAATCTGTCAAGGCTTTGTGATCTAAACCACACGTCTTTCCATATCCTAGTAGAGGTACATGATATAACCTTACGCTTAAAATAGTTTATGAATGGAACACCAATATCGTTAATCTTTCGACCAGCCTTAAGGATGTTAATCCAAATACCAGACCCTTTGATGGAATCCCTATTAGAATTAAGCCCATCACACGAGCCATGAATGGAGGATATAACTTGTTGCAAGAGAGCATCTGGTTCAGTGTGAAACCTCCACCACCACTTCCCAAGAAGACTAAGATTGCTAGCCGAGAGACTACCAATTCCAAGGCCGCCCATGGAACCGATCAGCCATGATTTGCTTCCAAGCGACCCATGAGATTTTCCGATCTTCGACTGACCAGCCCCAAAAAAACATGCCCCTTATGCTTCCCAAAAGGCTCCAAACTTTGGAAGGAGCACGGAATATGGAAAAGTAATATAGAGGAAGGCTACCCAAAACACTTTTAATGTGAGTGAGCCTACCACTTATAGAGAGACACCGAGCTTTCCATGAAGAAAACCTTTTCTGAAATTTTTTGATGATGGGGGACCAATGACAGCTTATAGACATATTGGCTCCAACCGGAAGGCCAAGGTACTCAAATGGAAGAGACCTCAGAGTGCACTTTAGAGTACTTGCGATCCAATCAACTTCATTTCTAGCAACGCCCAAACCATATAAAGCCAATTTAGAAAGATTAACTTCGAGACGAGATGCTATATGAAAACACCTAAGAATTCGAAGTAAGTTCTTCAAGTTTATATATGACCATTCACCAAGAAAAATAACGTCATCAGAAAACTGAAAATGCGAGACTATTAAAGGATCATTGCCAACACGAACGCCGTTAAAAGTACCTCCTTGAATAGCTTCCTCGATGGCAACACTTAGAGCTTTAGCTACAATAAGAAAAAGAAAAGGAGAAAAGGGGTCTCCTTGGCGCACACCTTTTCCAACTTTGAATTCTTGAGTTGGAGATCCGTTGACCAAAACAGACGTGTAAGAAGAGTTTAAACAACCCTTAATCCACTTACTCCAACACTTATCTATACTACTTATAATGTATTTACCCTCTATTTTTTCAAGAATCTTAGAAACTTAAACTTTATATATGTAAAGTTGACTTTAAAATTAAAATTTTGTAATAAAGTTGAGTGAAACTTATTTATAGTAAATTTGATTAAAACTTTCATATATTTATGCTTTTTAAAGTTAACAAAAACACATCTCATTCTAAACCACTAACTCTCTCTGCTACTAAGTTCGTTGCCACCATCTTTATCTCAATCGGCTGCCGCCACTGAACGGATCTTGTTGAATTTTTGCATGTTCCTCTGAACTAATTTACTACATTTAGTTCTTACAATCTTGAGTCTTGCTGAAAGAGGTCACATGTCTCAAGATACATGCTTTGAATGCATAATTCTCGATGAAGAAGTCAGATTTTGCTTTGTATGGTTTACTTCATCGTCTACAAATTCCGTTGCGTGCTTAAACTCGTATAGTTAGACGATATGTCAACTAAATCAAAGTTTCATATGTGCTTCATATGGTTATTAATTTAGGGGAAGCTGATTCAAAAACTTAGAAAAAAAGAAGTAAATGAAGAAAGTTGTTTGAAGACATGTAGTATGAACTAGGAGAAAGTTAATTCAGTTTGTACTTATTACAATGTATTTTCTACAAGTAAAGAAATGATTCAAGTTTGAGTACATGTTGGAGACAACAAAAACTGCAAATATCATCAGCATTCAAAGAACTTTGGAATGCTTTTACTTATCTTTGTACTTGGAATGCTTTTACTTATCTTTGCCTTTTTTCGCTCATAGTAAATAGTTTATTTTCTCCTGAAAATAAAAAGCGCTCACTGATTTGACTTTTTCAACATTATAAAATCTTGTTTTCAAACATTCCGTCACCGGAAAACCAAAAAACACTAACCGTTTTTACTTTTCCAACATAAGACAAACTTATTTTTCACATTTCCATCACCGGAAAACCTTTTTCACAACCAAACTTAGCAATTTTTCAAACAAATACGTTACAAAAGTCTATCGAGAAAACCTCATTTCCAGACGACAACTGAAACCCTCTTTTGTAACAAGACACGAAAACATTCGATCACCTCTACAAAACCTGGTTTTTTACAAAAAAAACTTTGTTTTACAAACATGTCGAACCAACAAAACAACCCAAGTCTCAAAGACAACAAAACATTCAACAACTACTTCACGTCTACATGATCCAAACATGGATTATAGGAAAAACGCAAAACATCGAAGTTCTTAAAAAATGGGGCTCAATTAATACGTACCCCCGGTCATACAAAAAAGGAGATCCATCTACCCAGAAAGATCAACATCAATGAACACTCACGTGAGGGAACTTATCTAGGCGGGAAAACTCAAACCTGTCCAATACCAAACTTGGGTCTCAAACACAGTCATGGTTCGAAAGAACAATTGTACCTGGCGCATGTGTGTCGACTTCATCGACCTAAACAAAGCATTCCCTACCCATTACCCTAATCAAAATGAGGTTAGTATAATTTTAATCTTTTATATATTACGTTTTTTGTTTTACTCATTTATATTCATCTTTTTCGTATTTTATAGATGCATCACATCCTTTTTCCCAATCTCGATCGTAATGTTTCATTTTTAGTTTCACCCAATGTTTTTATACACGAAACTGTAAGAATGGTTAATTCTATGTGGTCCTACCCAGGACTGAGTCAAGGGTTTAGGTTAAAGCTCTGTTAAACAACTTGCTATTTATTAAAAGGGTAATAAAAGGAACAAGATAACAACCTATGAACTCTGGACTAAAAAGAAACCGAGAACTACCTCAGGGTTTGGGGGTGTAGGACAATTGTCAGACTCCCTTATCCAAAGCTAAAAACTTTGGGAGAAAGAGGCATTAAATGCATCTTTGTTGCATATGATAAGCATTCCAAGGCTTTTTAGGTTCTATGTTTTTGAACATAATGCATCGGTTTCTTAAATCATCCGTCTAAATAATCACGATCAACCCTAGTTACTTATGATCATCATAAAGAAAAACGGGTTTTCAAACATGAAAGCAATGTTGAAGGTCAATCCAATATTTATGGATCTATTGCTCATCTTTTCAACTGGCGCCTCCAACATAAATTGGCTGACCACATATCCTTTTGATTTAATAAATTTAGGCTTTAACAAAACGTATGTAGCGATAGAAGTGACGTTCATTAATTCTGAATTGTTGGGATCGTTTATGCACTCGTATATGTGTTATAAGGCACCAACTGATATGGAATATCCTATCTATGTTAAAACGATACTTTTATTTTTTGTCATGCACATGTATTTAGATTTTTTAATATCTAATGACAAGATTTTATGATGTAATTTGTTCATTAAATATGACACTTTAGATGTATTTGTTATAAGGCACCAATTTATTTTTCATACTGGTTTGTTATACATGATGTGCATAAAGAGATGCTACTAAGTTGTCTAGCAGTAGTATATACGTCTACATACAACCATGGATAAAAATGTATAGTTAAAAGTCTTTTAAAAATCAAAGATTGAATGCTAATAGTTTATATGTTAATTTGTTTTTGGTTGCTTCATATTCGTAGGGATTAAGTTGTGAATATGTCTTATGTTTCATCCTTGCATGAACTAAGTTAAATATGTTTTTTATATATAATGTTTATATATGTATATATTTGGATATGACTGTGATTATAATTACTGTCTTGTACTTAAATCAGATTCGTTGACGATGGAGATTATGTGTTCGGCCAAGACAATAACAACCCTAATTACATGTGCACGTACTCCTAAAGATCACCTTTTTACGATGAAGATACATATGCACAAGTACATAACTCAGAGTTCGAAGTTCAAGTTAAAGATTGTGTTCAAAAAACGTGTGCATACATGCATACCACAATGAATTCATAGACGAGGGAGATTATGTGTTCGGTAAAGATTGAATATGCCAACTTCAACTTCAACTTCAAGTGAACATCTAGAGATCACATTGTTACGATTAAGACAAATATGCACATGAAGTTCATGTTCACGTTGACAACTACGAAATATGCAGATGTGCACGCATTTAGAATATGTGGTTTATACATGTGCACAACTCGAAAGATACGCATAGATCAAAAGTGTCTCGTCTTTTATTAACACTTGCGTAGTGATACTTGTATTCTAATTTTAAGTCATTTGTCAAGACTCAAGTTGCACATGTATTTTTTTCTGTAATCCTCTTATTTTTCTTTTAAAATGCAACTTTATTGGAACATCTTATTCACTGAAAGTTTGAGTGTTTTATTTTAAAAATAATAAAATATTATAATAGTTGATCAATGCATTGTTTTGACGTGAGACTCAAAAGAATTACTTAATAAATTTATAAGCGTGTGCATACATGTTACTTATTGCTAGAAAATAGTTAGTATAACTGATAATCAGATTCCTAAAGTTTAGGAACTTCCAAAAAACTAAATATAATTCTACCAATATACCCTTTATGTAATTAAATAAATATAAATACACATAATTGGTGACTCATCAAGATGATTGGCTAAAAGTGGTTCTCGCATTTCTTGCTTTTTATTTGGTTCTGAAAAGAACCTCACTCTCTATATATATATATATATGTTGGAAAAATTCTAGTGAAAAATGTGTTTTCACTAAATTTGGACAAAAATAATTATTAGTAAATATAATTATTAAATGTAAGGCCAGGTTGATCCGGTATATATCCAAAATAGAGTTAGTGTGAATGAGATATCGAGTCTCAAAGAAGGTATTTGGAATGGAGGAAAAAAATGATTAAATGTCAGTTATGAGTTTTGTTTGGAAACTGACAATTGAATTGGCTATTATTATTTGTTTCAAAGGTTTATAACTGTAAATTAATAGGTCATTAATTGACAATTTAATTGGCGGTTAATGGGTCATTAACTGACAATTTAATTGGCGGTTATTATTTGACTCAATGGTTTATAACAGAAAATTAATGAATCATTATTAAGGCATTAATTGACATTGATTGCACCATTACACCATATGCATATGAATGTGTATAAATAAATGGCAATCTCAACCATTCTAAGACACAACAAGAAAAACACACAAGAGAGAAAAGCTCCATTAACAAGTTTTAGTCTTTTCGATTAGAAGCACTCTGTTTTTTGTGATATTTCAGTCAAGTATGTCAGGTCCGGCAAATCCAAGTGAGCAAAATTCACTGAGGTTACGAATTAAAGTCGGTTCTGATAAGCCCGTTAGGAAAAACTACGAAATTTACAGTGGTCTTGGACTTCTTCTATCGCCATCTTCCTCAACGGGAAACGATTCAGAGGATATTGTTGGGTCCACCATTGAGTCTCCTGGCTGCGTGCTACGTGTAAGTTTGATCGTTCTCTTTATGTTAATTTTATTAATGACAAAAAAAATCCTAGACTTTCAGTAAAACACACATAATGACAGTTAGATCCTTTTAAACCTAAAAAGTTGCTCAAACCTGGCTTATCTCGTCAAAATATAATATGTGAATTTAGTGACAATAAGGCTCTTTTGTTAATTTTAGTATAAGTCTACGGATTAAACCATGTCTAAAGTTTCCTTTTGTTACCGTGTAGGATATGACTTCTGTATTTGTTCCCGGCGACCGTCTTGTTTCACCGCTAAATGAGAGTCTACTCTGCTTAACCAAAGTTGCACTTCCCGTCAATCAATTTGTGGATGCTTCATCTTCACGTCATGAAGAAGTGAAACAGATAGAAGTAAAGGAACTAAATTCAGTGAAATGTGAAGTTGTGGATGGAATAAAAAATGAGGCTCCGTTTTTAGAAAAATGTGTGGGTACATTATCTTTTGACAATAAACGGGATTTGACCAATGAGTCTAAAGGTAAGCTGTCAAAAGCTCCAGCAGAGGCAGCGTCTCATGATAATTGGGTAGCATGTGATCGATGTAATGCGTGGCGCCTGTTACCGATCGGTATCACCGCAGATAATCTGCCTGAGAACTGGTGGTGTAGCAAGTCAACATGGCTGTGAGTTCTGTTGTTCTATGTGTTATATTCTTGTCGTATATAAACTTTTCTCACGAAATTAAAAAATTTAACAACACTTTTTGTTCATTGTGTAGGCCTGGAAAGAACTATTGTGATGTCAGTGAGGATGAAACCACACAAGCGGTTCGCGAAATGAACTTCAAAATAAGTTCTCAGAATCATGTTATTGGAGATACGTACCATGCCAACTCGAATGCTAATTCTGAGACACTGCCTGATGGATGGAAAAAGAATAAGTCCAGACACGAAGGTAGCAACTCCAGTCAGGTAGAAACTTCACATTCATCAATGGATAGTAGACAGAAAAGAAAAAGGTTGAGTGAAGCAAACCAGCAACTGCTCGAGAAAAACATAGTGAATAAGCCTATTGATGTGGGAAGGAATGCTGCGACAGTAAATGGTAAGGGTTCGTATATATCCATTACTAAATGTGATAGTTTTTTGAAAGTACTAATTTCTTATGAAATACGTTTGTAGGTGAACCGAGGCCTAAAAAGCTGAAAACAATGACAGGCATAGATCAGCATGACCATCTAACTTCAACAAAGATAAAGAATGAAAATGAGAGACAGACGGAAAATACTCTAGCTTCCTCGAAGAGTAAGTTATTGGATAGGAAAAGCTGCGAAGAAGTGGTAAAGCCTGCAAAGAAGCGAAAGTTGAAAGATCAGGATACACCGCCTTACGCAAACACAGTGAAAGAGAAGAGATTAAAGACTTCTAACACTGACATAAATGGCGAAGAAAAACCTTTAATTAAAGGAAATGGAATGAAAATAAAATTGTCGGTTAGTAGAGAAAGTTCAGTTGACAAAAGTCATGAGAAGAATCTGAACGCTACTTCTTCAAGAAAGGATTTGGAATCTGAGCGTTTTCAGTTTGGGGCCACTTCAAGTTCTTCAAAGGTTTCTGGTTCTTTTAGAAGGGCTAGCTTGAAAGAAGTAAAAGGGTCACCAGTAGGGACAGTTTCGTCGTCTCCTTTAAAGGCTCCTAATCTGGACAAGCTTTCACCTGCTGCTGGGAGAACTATATCAAGAAAAGCTCATGCTAAAAGTAGGCCTGAAGTTCCAAGAATTGATGGTTCTGGTGTGTCAAATGTTATAAAACGTCCCAAAGATACTGCTAACCAGACTAAAAGTCTCGTGAAGGATTGTGCACTGTGAAGGATCTCAGTGTTGTAAGTTTCTTGAAGGAGTATGCATCGAGTCAAACAGCAATGACTGCCTTCAAAAAAGCTGAGGAGTCAAAGGACTATGCTGATCGATTAAAGGTTTGCATAAAATACGCACATTTTCATTGTCCCGTTTCAGTCATCAAAAGATTGCGTTGTGTTCCATTTGAGTCATGTTGTAACAAAAAAACTCATAAAACCGGGATGTGAGAAAAACTACATTGGCGATAAACTATTCCATATCATTAGGCATAATAAGGGGTTTCAGATTTGTTAAACTTTCAATTACATCTTTATACCATTAGTATTCTTATTCTTATAAATATCTCTCATCTCCTACAGATTTCTGGTTTTGATTATGAGTGCAACGATGCATACTTCGATTCCGCTTTGAAGTTTCTTCATGCTGCTTCTCTTCTGGAGGCGTACTATAATGACTTCAGCAAATTGAAAGGGATGGCGGATCCGTTGACTGTGTACAGTACTTCCGCCAAACTTAGCAAGTAAGTTAAAATTTTATAGTATAAAGCGACTTATTTGTATGCGTGTTCTATGTATATATTACTTACTTGCAGAATTTGTGCAATATGGTATAGCTTCTGACTTGTAGAAAACTTGCAGAATTTGTGCTGAAGAATATGAGAAACGAAAAGAAATGGCTGCTGCGGCATTAGCTTATAAATGCATGGATGTAGCGTATATGAGGGTAGTTTATTGCAAAAGTTTCGTGACCAAACAAGACATGCAAATGGTTACTCAGGGTATGTACATATCGTCACATTTTCCTACTTTCCTACATCATATAGTACTCAAAAACCCGATGACAATGATTATTAACCAGTCACGGCCTATCCTTCCTCATCTTGTTTGGTATAAAGGTTATCTGACTCTTGCAGGCGAGTCCCCATCGTCTTCTGCATTTGTTGTTGATAACTTAAACAATCAAGCAACGATAATCGATAAAACCATGCTGTCTAAGAACATAACACATCTTGGAAACCAAGTTGTTGCTCGAAGCCAAGCCAACTTTACGAGACTTCTTGATTTTGTAAGTTCATATTCTCTCAAGCATATACTTATGTCAGGTGTGTGTTTGGATTTGAGTTTACGAATTGATCGTTGCGAAAGGAAGTTAATCAGTTTTTTACCGTATCAATTAATCTGCAGACAAGTGACGTAAGTCTTGCAATGGAAGCCTCCTTAAGCACACAAAACGCTTACAAAGCTGCTAGTACAACCCTGGAAGAATCTCAGAACAAAGAGATGACGATTTCAGTCAAACAGGTTGTAGACTTTAGCTTTCAAGATGTAAAGGAACTTGTGACTTTGGTGCAAAATGCACGTGAGGCCATCAATCGTCAAGGCTTCAAAGGCAATGACAAGCAGCTGTAAATAACATTCGGGATTTATTTTTTTGATCTATCTGTACAAAACAGGGATCAGGGATCAGGAAGCAGGATCAGAACATAGAAAAATTATATCATTTTTGACCGAGGTAAAAGGGTGACCCTATAGCATTTTAACGACGGTGTTGGGTTGGCGAGATGAAAATATGGAGAGGATTTATGTTAGGTTATTTGGTCTTATAACTTCATATACATCAAATTGGTGTTTTTTTATTACCATACACTACTACAAAAATTGGAATAGAGCCCCCAATGGGAGCCCGGTTTAAATGAGAAAAGGGCTCTATGCATGTATCCCCCCTCACAAAAACCTATAAAGCCCTCTTTTTTAGAAAAAAAACCCGGCTTCATGTCATAAAGCCCGGTTATCAATTTACCAACCGGGAACTAATATTTTTAGTTTTTTACATTATTTGGGCTATTTTTTTCACCCCTTAATATTTTATCTTCACATAGATCTGAACACAAACTTTTTGACCTACCATTGGTGCACCGCCGTTCTATCGCCGCTCCTCCCTTATCACCGCTGTTACTAATCTCCTTCTATTGGCTTTTACTCATGGTTGGATCTCCCTTTCCTCCTATTATTGCAGGTGTGTATGTCGGATATTTGAATAATTTTGTGTTAATTTTGTATTTTTTTTATATTAAAGTTAGGGGTTTTGTTTGTTGCATATTTTTTTTGTGTTTTGATGAATCTATTTGTTACGAATCTTAGGGTGCAGGCATGTTATGGTTTTTTCTTTAATAAAGCTGGGTTTCTTTTATTAGCGGGGATTTTATGAGTATTTGATGTAACTGAAGTCATATTGCATCTGTGTAATTGTCATTCTTTATCTTCCACGACAACAAAATATCTGTAATTGGAAACTAAATTAATATTGAAGTTACCCTTGTACTTTTGAAATTGTCACCATATATTAGAAGTGATGAAATTGTCACCATAGATTAGAAGTGATGCAGAGGAATAAACTTGTGGATTTTATTGACTTGAAACAATTCAAAACTTAAGATATCCGAGGATATTGTTTGTGATATGAATCATATTAGGAGTTTAAATGGTATGTGTTAATTTCATATTTAATTTATTTGATTTCTTCATGTCAAAGAAGGTGTACTCGAGTTTGCCAAGATAAGTCCTGATGCTCTTGGGATTGATAAAAAGGATAGCCTAGTACTGGAAGCAATATTGTGAAGAAACATGGTATGCATTCTATTATTTTAGCCATCTTTTTATTGATGTTAAAAAAACAAATTAGAAACTGTATTAACTTGTTTATGTTTGGTAGCGATTTTTTTATTGAATTTCCACGGG
>BQNB010003125.1:0-117692 GCA_026074375.1 Tanacetum coccineum | reverse complement strand
CTGGTTACGCGGTAATCGTTTTTATGTGACAATAAAAGATCAAAAGTCAAAAAGTCAAGTCGGACCTAAAAAGTCAAAGGGAAAAATTGTCATTTAAAATTTCCGAAAATTGCCAGTTGTTACAAGGATCATCTTCAAATGTACACAAATGATTAAAAGAACTGCTATTTCGTCTGTAGACAACTCTTCAGGCCCCGTTCCTTAAAGAAAAGAAAAGTGTACGTTTCAGTGCGCTTTATCTTCAAAAGAAGAGAAATCTTCTTGTTTTTGACCATTCTCATCAACAATGATATGTTCTCACATGCTCGGATTTTATTCAAGTGGATCAACATACATTAACTTGTATTTTAGCTCACTTGGTTAATCAAAAAATGACAATCACATATGCAATTTTTGAAGGGGGAATAGTAAGCAAAATATGGTCAAAAGTTGATTGATTTTTCTTATGGTTAAAATGGCTTCTGAACAATTTAGTTAAGGACTCGGGCTTCATTATATGACTCCTGGTACATCCAGTATAGGACTCGGTTCAAATCCTGTTTCTCAACAACCTTGCTTGCCACCAATAAGAGATGATTAGGATCGCTTGTTCTAACCAATGTTCGATGAATACTTTAACCCTCCATCAATTGTTGTTTCTCCAGTTCAAGAAGCTGCTGCTCCAAGTGCTGTAAGTATTAGCTGATTCTACTGTGTCAACTTCTATTGACCAGGATGCTCCATCAACAAGTATTCCTTCATCACAAGAACATGTACAGTCTCCAATCATTTCTCAAGGTTTTGAAGAATCACCAAAAACACCAACATTTCATGATGATCCACTTAATGAATCTCCTAATGAAGACTCGACTCCTCAAGGATCATCATCTAACGTGAGACAACTCCACACTCCATTTGAACACCTTGGTAGATGGACTAAGGATCATCCTATAACAAACGTGATCGGTGATCCTTCTCGCTCTGTATTTAAAACTGATGCCATGTGGTGTTATTTTGATACCTTCCTTACTTCAGTAGAACCCAAGAACTTCAAACATGCAATGACCGAACCGTCATGGATCGATGCAATGCAAGAAGAAATCCATGAATTTGAAAGACTTGAAGTTTGGGAATTGGTGCCATGTATACATAACGTATTCTTGATCAAACTCAAATGGATTTATAAAGTCAAAACAAATGAATCTGGTGAGGTACTAAAGAATAAGGCTCGACTAGTTGTTCAAGGATTCAGACAAGAGTAGGGTATCAATTTCGAAGAATCATTTGCACCAGTTGCTAGAATTGAGGCCATTCGTATCTTCGTAACATATGCCGCTCACAAGAATATGATAATCTACCAAATGGATGTCAAAACGGCTTTCTTGAATGACGAGCTCAAAGAAGAGGTCTACGTTTCTCAACCAGAAGGATTTGTTGATCAGGACAACCCATCGCATGTGTACAAGCTCAAAAAGGCTCTTTACGGTTTAAAACAAGTACCACGTGCATGGTATGATATGCTGTCAAGCTTCCTCATCTCTCAACAATTCTCAAAAAGGTGCAGTTGATCCAACACTCTTCACACAGCATGCTGGAAACGACATATTACTGGTACAAATTTATGTTGATGATATAATATTTGCATCAACTAATACTGCCATGTGTGATGAGTTTGCTAATCAGATGACCAATAAGTTCAAGATGTCGATGATAGGGGCAAATGTCATTCTTTTTAGGATTACAAATATCTCAAAGTCCCAGAGCTATCTTTATAAACCAATCTAAATATGCTTCTGAAATTGTTAAAAAATATGGTTTGCATTCTACTGATTCTGTCGACACACAAACATGATTGAAAATAAGAAACTGGATGAAGATCTACAGGGGAAACCAGTTGATGCTACACTTTACCGTGGTATGATTGTATCCTTAATGTATCTTACATCCAGTAGACCTGACCTTAACTATGATGTCTGCTTATGTGCCCGGTATCAGGCTAAGCCTACCGAAAAGCACTTACAAGCGGTGAAACGGATCTTTCGATACCTTAACGGAACCATTAACATAGGACTATGGTACTCGAAGGATACCGATATGTCACTCACAGCTTATGCAGATGCCGATCATGCGGGGTGTCAGGACACTAGATGTAGTATATCGAGCAGCACTCAGTTCTTAGGTGATAGACTTGTTAGCTGGTCGTCAAAGAAACAAAAAAGCACCGCTATCTCGAGTACATAGGCTGAATATATTGCCTTGTCTGGATGTTGCTCACAAATCCTATAGATGCGTTTATAACTAACAGACTATGGTTTTAAATTCAATAAGATTCCTCTGCACTGCGACAACAAGAGTGCGATTGCTTTATGTTGCAACAATGTTCAACATTCAAGAGCTAAGCACATCGATATTCCCTACCATTTCATAAAGGAGCAAGTGGAGAATGGGATCGTGGAGCTGTACTTTGTTCGGACTGAATACCAACTGGCTGATATCTTTTCTAAACCGTTGCCTCGAGAAAGATTTAACTTCTTGATCGATAAGCTTGGTATGAAAAGCATGTCTCCAGAAACGTTGAAACGTCTGGCAGAGGAAACGGACGAGTGATGGTGGTAACTCATATCCTGTATATATGTACATATGAAAACATAAAAAATCCAAAAAGATTTTCCTTTTATAAAATTTTTACAAAAACAAAAGAAAAAAATTAAAAAAATCAGAAAAATACAAAAATATGTATCTCTGGCATGTCTTTTGAAAATCGATAACATTTACGGTCTTAGAAATGTCATTCAATAATGATACAAGGCTGTAAATAAAGTTCGAGCAGAAGTTTCAAAAGCTTTTAAAACATGCCAAAATGGCTTGCTATTATTTATGATAGTAACTCAGTCATCATCTTCAAGGCATGTATATCGTCAAAAAGATAACTTGACCTCATAACGGGAATTAATTTTCTCGGGAATGAATTGCATTATATTCATTCAAGGGCTTGTGTTTACTTTGCAACACAACCCGTGCTTCCTATATACAAATTAATATACGTGTCAGTGCATTTATTTGTCAAAAATAAGAGAAATCTTATTTTTATTGATAAAAGTTTGTCTTTAAATAGAAAATGGGTCATTATTTGAGGGGGGGGGGGGGGGAATTTTCATCAAATAATCTTAAAACGGTCTTTCAAAATAAGTCACGGAACTAACGGATAATTTTTTTGATAATGACGGATAACAATTTCAAAGGGTTTAATTTATATTAACTACAAGGCCTTTAGATGTCATTTGTTTCAAACTTTAGGGACTTATTTGAAATATGAGACCTAGTGAGTATACACTTTAAATGACATTCGATCAATATTGCCAACACCTCATAGTTGTAAAGGACTTAGGATTGTTTGGAAATAATCAACTAGTTTTAATAGCCTTGAAGTTGATTCTCACGGGATAGATCTAAGCTTAGTTATACCTCAAACACAATCTCAAGTATGCGTGCGTACAAGGTTTTGCTGATTCTAAGGTGTCAAAACCAACAAGGGGGAAGGAGTAGATGTATACTTGATAGAGTCCATGGCCTTCTTTTGAAGTAACATTCTTTAAATTTTAGGCCTTTCTTTGTTTCTTTCGGGTGCACTATTTCAACAACATGGGGGTAGAGATATCTTGTGATTTCAAGTATGCATCATTTAAGATACTAGGGGGAAGTGTTGTAAGAAGATTTATTCTAAGCGTGAGAAGATTGGTTACTGATTCAATAAATGCTTCCTCAAACGGTTAATCACTATGCTTATTTTTTAAAAAAGAGTAGAATTATTTGCAAAAAGAGGTACACATAGGTATGATGATTCCTTAAGTTAGTCAGTATTCTGCAGAAAGAAATGAGTACATTTGGGACTTAGTTGACTTAGGTGTTATTATTTCTACTACTTAGAAGGAATAATTGTGACATTCGAGACTTTGTTAACTTTGGTGTTGTAATTTATATCATCAATATCCTGAAGAGAGAAATGCACTCATCCGGGACTTAATTGACTTTGGTGTTGCGGTATCAAATTCTTGAAAGGGTTAATTGTGTTCTTCGGATATTTGGGCTTTTTACATCAAGACTGCTTGAGGCGGCTTGCAAGAAAGTGTTGAATCTACTCAAGAAAGGATTGCTGATTTAGGGGGAAGCTAAGACAACTTCTTACAAGAGACTACAGGGAAGACCTATGGCTGCTTCAAAGATCCATATGATTTCATCATATGATGTTCTCATCATTCAGGTCAAACCTCGTACATAATAATCTTGTGAATATATAAATGTGTAGTGTAGACATAATGGTGATAATGAGAAGTGCTCGAGTACAAAATTTTCAAGAATTTCTTAGTAAATTCATTTCTCAAATTATTATACTCAGCACTTTCTTATATACCCTCAAATATTGAGGGGGAACATTAAAATGTTCCTGATAGTTTTTGTGTAACATTTTATCCCCAAACGTTTAATCAATTGATATCCAAAATATCAATGGATTAACATTTTAGATAAGGGGAGAAAATGTGATTAAACTGAACCTAAATTGTACTGGAATGTGATCATATAAAATGGACTCAATTCACTCTACACTTAGCATGTACTACGATTACGATGCATATGTTAAGGGGGAACTTTTAGTGATGATGAAAAACTCTCAAAGTGTAAATCTTTTGATATTTATATCAAACACTTTGATTGAACTCTTTCAATGATTTTGGTTTTGATTGTGACGGAATACCCAAAAGACCGACCATGTACTTAAATTTATGGAGTTATAAGGCAGTTAGGCATAGGTATTCAAATCCCATGATCCAGCCAAAACCGGAGGGATCTACCCAAGGATATTTACTAGTTAGTGTAGAAGTCCTTAGGTATGATACAAAATGAGAAAAAGTAAGAATCAGGAATAATGCCGACTGAGATGGAGCTAACACTAGAACAAACCCAACAAGGTGTTAGTTATGAAGTCTCGGTAAGCATTAAAGGGGTTGAAGAATGAAAAAGAAATGTAAGGATAAAAGGTGAAAAGAAAGAAGCCCTCTATACACTTAGGCAGAAACCGGGTCAATACATAATCTGTCGAAAACACTAAGTTGTTGTCTGACATTGAAGACAGTCATGGACCCAGTGACGCTATGCACAACCCTCCCTAGCCACTCAAGGTCTCTCAAAAGACTCTTGTTTTATTTCTCACGGAGATTACACGCATTTCTATCAACTTTCTCACTCCGAGTTAGTTGGTATTGAAAAGGTGGCAGTCTGCTCCAGCCTTCGATCACTAAAACCAAAGTGCACATTGAGTCTAGAGCCAAGAGATCATCCATAAATCTCATTAGGACACTTGTCAAAGATTATGCTTGCTAAGTCACACAATGTGAATAACAAGATATATATAAAGAGTCCTACGCATTATCCTTGTGATTTTGCCAGAACATCCGAGTGATACTTAAGTATTCACAGTGAAGATGGAAATCCTGCTTGAGCCAACATCAAACAAGCTCATGGTAGGTGACGTGTGCGATTCTATATGAATCAAACTTGTGACAACTGGAAAGAAACGATGGTGCGATTCTATAAGAATCAAACTTGTTCCAGGTTATGAATTGACGATTGCTGATGAATTTTTGAAATGATTAACACTCTCGATGTGTCACAAAACCACTTTAGCAAGTGACACGTCGATTGATTTTTCAAATCAATTTTTACTTCAATCGGTGAGATAGTAACTCGCTGATTCACTCTTATCGTGTTGTCTGCTTTGAGACGTTCCGTTAATGAGAACATGCTAAGTTTGATGAAGCTAATACATATGTGTTAGTAAGATTTGATACTTCAGCTGGAAATCCTGTCAAGGAGATTCTTCTTAAATTAAATCTACCTGATCACAGGTCGATCCTCACAGATTCAAAGGTTACTCTAACCAAAACACGGGCGAATAACAAAGCCATATTCGTCCCTCTACTTTATTGCTTACTATTTTAATGCAGGATACTTAAAGATGGTCATGGAGGTACCTGGTTCCAGCTGACTCACAGATTCATAGCAACATGCTCATACCCAACCGACAAACATAAATACATTATGAAAGCTCAAGTACATGTTTTAAGACTTCCGCTACTCTGATACCGTACGTCTTTCTTGAAGTGATTAAGCATTAAAGTCAAAGAATTTCAAAGAAGTTTCCGTCACTCTGATAACTGAACATTTTTCTTGAAGTGACGAAGTGTTAAAGTTAAAGAACTTTAAGAAAGATGCATCATTAAAGCTTTTAAGCTATCAAATCAAGAAAGGTATGAGCATGTCAGTCTAAAAGTCACAAGTTTACAAGATGACAAAGTTTACAAGATGGCGAAAAGAGATTATGCTTGGTTGAACAAAATTAAATCAAGGAGCATTTGAATTATTTCTTAGGTTTTTCATGTCTTAGTGTCGAAATAATCGCTACTCCACATTTGTCGCATTTAGGCACACACTAGTACTTGCACATAAGTTTAGTTCATTCTTAACTTAGCCCTCTTGACAAGAAAAATTCTTTGTGCATCATATCTTGTTACTATTTTATATATGTTCTTCATTTTTTTGGTTCTCAATTCATATATGAGTATATGCTAAAATTATGTGAAATAGTTTTGTCCTACATCTTGTCATATATATATATATATATATATATAGAATGTTGAATGCTTAAATGCTATGTGCTAAAAACCTTAATTGCCATAAAAGGATGGACTTGCTACAAACTAACCACCAAAACAGAAACCCTCACATATAATTTTGAGAAAAATTGAATTTTAGGAAATATGGGAAATCCAAGTAGGCGGCCCCCTTAATTCATAAAGGGCGGACCCCTTAATTTTAAGGGGACCAACCCTTAATTAAGGGGACCGGCCTAGGGAAACATGGGGAAAACAATATTTTTCTTTTCTTTTTAACCAAACACCCTCTAGAATTAGCTAATGTTTCCCTAAATTCACAAATATTTCTGGGATTTAATCCTTTGAATGTTCATTTGTTATGATTTAAACCTTTCCTCCACTATAAATACATCCTCATTCATCATCATTGTAATCATCCCCACTAATGACATCTCCTAACAAACCCACATCCAAACCATCAAGGGTTGCCAAAATAAGTGTGAAACCCATTTGGAGGAAGAAACCAAACCTTTGCAACACATCAAATGTGCTCAATACAACTTCACCAATACCAAAACTACTCACTCCTCATCATGAACCATCTCAAGAAAACAATCACCCCAATCAAGCATTACCAAATCCTTACATTAAGGACACTCCCACATCACCACAAGTTCTTTCACATCCTCCACTTCCTATCTCACCCATCAACTCACATATTGCTCACACTCAAGCTCCACCTCAAAGTAACAACCAAACTCAATACACACCACCTCTATCTCCAAGTAAAGAAAGCCTAGTTGACGACATTAATCAACTACAAGACCTATATAACCTCTTAGCCATGCATTTCACTCAACAACAAAACAACATTCCCTCATCACCTTACTCTTCAAACTTACCACACACCCTCAACATCAACCAAGTTGAAACCCATGTTGGGTATTGCCCTTGTTGCATCTTCACCCAAAAACAATTCCTTGCTTTAAGTGAGGATATCAATTGGATTGAATTCCTCCTCACTCGACCTCATCCACCACCTAGAGTTCAAAGAGATTATTCCTCCACAACCACCTTACGCTCCAAACTCTCCACTAACAATCTCGTAATATGCCTTTTAAATAATCGTCAACATCCTTTTGTATCGCAAGCAAGTATAAATATTTCATGGCTTTTAGGATTTTTCTTTATGTATTAATATGCTTCTAAAGCATATTTGTTTTTTTCTATTTATGTATGCTTGTGTGTTATTCACACATATTGTCTTAAATGAATGAAGTATTTTTTTGATGTTTGCTTGCACTTGTCATATTTTTCCTTCCTTCTTGTTACATGTTAGAAATATTTGTATTGTTCTAACTCATTTTTGTAGCCAAGAAACCATAGCTCGATTCCTTGGTGCCCTCGAACGAGGGGGAGCACACATCAAGGGGGAGCATTTATTCCGTCGATTTAACTAGCAATTCTCGACGATATCTTTTTTGATTCTACAAAAAGGAGGAGAAATGACATGAAACTCACTAAATACTTGTTTAAAAATAATTTTACATTTAATGAGTTTAAATTTTGTATTCATCAAAAAGGGGGAGATTGTTGATAAAAATATAATGCCTAAAAACATTACTAATATAAAAACATTCAACGTAAAATTAAACGTAAACAAGTAATTAGTAGTAAATTCTCATTTCAACAAATACATTACTTAAAGGTAGGAATAAATAAATGCTTAATGCATTTTATGATCAAAGGAAATTTTTATTCAACCTCACACTTTTATAAATGTTGTAAACATTTTATAAACAATACAAAACATTTTCTACAATTAAAAGAAATGTTTTATTCAAAATAAATATTTTGAAATTCAAATTTTCGGACCTAAAACGGCTAGAAAAGTTCCAGAAAATCCCCCCTACACAAAAGACAAACTGGGGAAGCCCAAGTCTTAGGCGCCCCCTTTAAATACACGGCCGACCCCCTTAAAATTAAGGGGACCGCCCACCTATTTAAGGGGACCGCCCCTAGGTAGACGCTCCCCTAGTTTGTCCTATAAATACTGGACTTTTCCCCATAATTTTCTCACCTTTTGCACTCATTCTTTCTGTTCTAAAATAGCCCACACATCTCATCAAAATCCTTTGATCATTTAATCATAAAGCTTTGTTTCCAAGTGATCCAAGCTCAATTCCTCAAGTGCAAGAGAAGAATACTTCCATCCTCAAGTGAAGAAGTATTACACCTTTGTGTGTTGTTGCAATCTTATTGCATCCATATCATAACTTGTAAATCTTTTGTATATCTTGTATTTATGTGTAGTAGCTAGATCTTGGCGATCTTTGTAAGTATAGATAGATCGTGGTGATCTTACCAAGTAGTGTTAGTTAGTTGTGGCATAAGTAGTGTGGTGAAGTAAAGTCATGAAGTTGTGAGGAAGTCTTGAAGTTGTGAAGTTATGAAGTCGTGAAGTTGTGTTGTGATAGATTGGTTCTAGCTAAGATTAGAACTCGACATTTAGCTTTGTGTCGTAAATCGGTGTAAGCAACGTTGTGTACGGTTTTCTCCACCATAAGGGAGCTTGTTGACATAGTGAAGAAAACTCTTGAGTTAGGTGCTCGGGGAGTGGAGTAGGGCGAAGAGGTGCTTCGTTACCGAACCACTATAAATCCTCGCGTTGTGGTTTGATTGTTCTTACTCTTATCTCTTGTCTTACATTATCTCCTCATACTATCATATCAATTGTTTAGATAAATATATTGTTCATATTGTGCAAGTGTTGAGTTCACATAAATTCAAATCTAGAATTTTTTACAAACACTTCAAAACCTTTAATTAAAAAGCGGTAAACTATTCAACCCCCCTTCTAGTTTTCCACACATCCATCTCATATTGTTAAGCAAAATTTTTCGTTCATATCCCTCTCCCTCTATATATTAGAGAGTTAAGATCAATATAGACCCAACATTTGTCATAGACCCAATGAACCAATCCTAGCCACTCATTTTTTTTTATCAAAAATAAAAAAACCCATTTTTTATTTTTTTAAAATAAAATATCTTATAAACGGTAAATCATCACACGGCAAAAAATACACCATCGCGACGAGTATTTTTTTTATCTTTCAGTAGACGGGTGACACGATATACTTTCGAGAAACTTTTTTTTGATTTTTTTTCAGTCACGAATTGCGAAAATCATATATGATTCGTATAACGAATCATATATGATTCGTATAACGGATCATATATGATTTCATATAATTCATTTTTGATTTCATTAAATATATATGATTTCATTAAATATATATGATCTGTGTTTCCGACAAACTTTTATTCAATTATTGTTTCAGTCAGAATTCGCGGAAAATCATATATGCTTCGTATGAGATTCATCTATGATTCGTACAAACGAATCATATATGATTTCATAAAAATCATATATGATTTCATAAATCATATATGATTTTTTAAAATAGTATCATTACTTCATAAATAATCATTAAAAAGAAAAGTTTGTCGAAAGAGTTCTTAGATGTCGCCCATCTATAAAAAAGATAATTTAATTTCGTCGGATGGTATGTTTTGTTTTCGCAGTAACGATTTACGGTGTCTTGCTGTGTGGAGATATTTAATTTTTAAAAAAGAGATGGAAAGTGGGTTTTTTTATTTTTGATGAAAAAATAAGTGGCTATGATTGGTTCATTGGGTCTATGACAAATGTTGGGTCTATATTGAACTTTTGGCATATATTAGACGCCTAAAATCAAACCAAATGCAAACATATGCCTTGAAATCAATTAAATGGCATCTTTTCTTGAACTTACCATGCATGTGTGTGAAAGTGACACATGAGAGTGTCTATTTCATGCACAAATATCACCATTTGACTAGAACATGTGACAATTTGATCACATGACTTCTCATTTTGACAAAAAATTCAAAATCTAAGACCTAGTATTATGAACCAAGACAAAAAAAATAAACCATATGGTCCTTGTAGCTATGTTCGGCCAAGCAAAGGTGCACACACACCTTTGGTGTGTGATGGTCACTTGTTACTTAAAACCATGTAACCCCAAACCATTCTTGTCCTATAAATACTAAGCACTTCTGATTTTAGGGTTCCATCTTTTCTCATAGTCTCCAAGAATTTTCTCTCTTCCCTTCCTTTGTTCTTTAGGCCACGACACAAACACACCCTTTTAGGGTTTTCATATCTTTGATTTTATCAAGATTCACTCATTCGAAGTTCATTTCTAAGATCATCCAAGGTGTCATCCAAGGTGTTTGCAAGTATTGGTTCTTTGATTTAAGGGGTTTATTCAAGATCTATAAATTAGAGTTTGGTTATTATTTGGGGTTTTTCTAGATCTGTTATTTTGGGGTATAGATCTTGTGATTTCTTTACTTGTTCTTCATTCTTGTAAGTATCTTGAATATTTCCTTGTGGTTTTCCTTATGTTCTTCTTATATATTCAAGATCCATACATCCATATATTGTGTTTTAATTTTTTGAAAGATTATAAAATAAGATTTTATAAATAATGATGTTTCATTTGTTTCATTAGTTAAATACTATGTTCTTGGTGAGATGAGAGTGGTATGAGTGTTGCAACAATAGAAATGAAGGGATTATGTTAGATTTAGGTGTGGTTTTGTTGTGGATTAGTTGTGAATGGAGATTAGGCTAGATTAGGCACTATTGTGAAGTTTGGGTGGATTTTGGTTGCGTTTTTGACAAAAAGTGCTTGCTGTCCCAAATTTGTTTTGAGGTTTTGGTCGACCTAAAAATGTTTTCATTAGGCGTAAAAGTAGTTTTTGAAGAGCTCGTTTCGAATAGATAGTTTTTCATATATCACACTTTAAAAACGGATTTAAAACGACCAAGTTATGGCCAAATGAAACTTGAAACATTTTTCGGCGAAACCAAATGAATAGTTGCTGATGTGAATAGTAAAACGGGTTTTCGGACACTTTCGGACATTTTTGGACTTTTTAAACATTAGCGAAACATATAGTAACACTTATATATTGATTGGTATTGTTTAATGACGCCGTCAACATATTTTAGGAAAAGCGATAAAGTTACTAAAAATAGTAAGTTTGGTAAGAATTTAGCGGAACGGACTTAGAAGTTAAGTAATTAAGGCTAGTTAGTGCGTTTTGACTTATGGAAACATTATAAATATAGGGGACGGTATTAACGTCCCGAAACTAAAAACTTTCCTAAAATAGAAACTTACTAAAAATGGAAACTTTTGGATAAACGCCGAAACTTAACGAAAAACTATATGATTTCATTTCATCACGTCTTGTTAATCAAACTAAAGCAAACACACATGGATGTCTTTTGGTGATGAACATATTGTGCAATTCTTGGCATACTTTTCGTGTTTCTAAGACGCGTTATTATTCTAGGTCGCGGCTAGATTTCTATATCACCTTTTACTTGCGTGATTATCATTTGCTCATTTTGCTAAGGTGAGTTCATAGCCCCATGTTTTACTACTTTTACTTTACTATTTTGGGGTGAGAAACATTGCTTGTTTTCAAACTATGGACACAGTTACTTTACGTTTCCTTTTCCTGATTACGTGTTGCCTAAGTAGCGAATAGACCACTAATGCCCAAATTATCATGAACCGTCAATTACTTAACCGACCGTACTGGTTAAGTGAGCGCGAATGTTGTAAATAGATCTATTGGGAGTAATTATTCCTATCTGGATAAGTAGCACTTACTAGATTCAGAGGTCCCGAACAAACGGATATATACCATGTCGAAATGTCAATAGGTGATCTTAGTCAGATACCTCTAGGGCGTGGAATACTATTTGGCATATAAAATGCTTCCTTTTAAATTGAGCTTCGGTGTCATGAGCTTAGTACAACAGTAAATACATTCTTTTTATGTTAACTTGTATCTGCTATAACTGTCACGTGCGTACTGTGAACTTGTGGTCCACTTTTAATATTAAATTCAAACCTATGAATTCACTTAACTTTATGTTGACCGTTTTATCCTGTTTTTTCTTAGGTGCTTAGTTGTGGATGTCTTTGCTTGCTATTTGGTGTCGCTATGCATTGGGCTGATTTTCAAGAAATGCTATTATCTACTGTTTAAACATCGTTGTCAATTTCTAAAACTTTTATTCGCTTTCGCATATTTTCTTTAAACTTATGTCAAACTTTAACTATTTTAATTAATGCAACGATGTTGGATTTTTAAACGTACCCTTAAAGGTCGTTCTTTATATCTTGTGTGATGTGTATTATGACGTCACGCCCCCGGACACGTGTTTCCGACTAGGCCTCGTTTGGGGGTGTGACAGATTGGTATCCAGAGCCAAGATTATAGAGAACCAGGTAGTATATCTAGGTCTGGTCTATAACCAGTATGTAATCCTACGTGCCTTACTTGCTTATATATGTATCTTATAATAATAGCATTTAATATATATAAGTACTGATTATATATATCATATTGCCATAATTACTTTATTCGTCCTTTTGCCATATCATATTTCGCATCGTACTTAGTTTTTGGCTTTGCTTGCACGTGCATGGTTTCATATAAAGAGGATTTATATAAACTTGTGCTTATGCAGGTCGTGGTTGCTCCTATTATTTCTATTTCGTTTGATACATCTGAGGAGAGTGTGGGTTCTCATGCCCCACGAGTGATTCTCTTTGGTGCTATTCCTGTTATTATCCCTGTTATCCATGAGGTTCCTATTGTTCCAGCTGACCCTATAGTTGCATCGGAGGAGGGGACAATTTTAGTCGTCTCACCTGCCAGGGTACTTGATTTAGTGGACTATTCACCTTCTTCTAATTCTAATCCATCAGAGGATTCTTTACCTTCCGCACCAGATTTGCCATTGGTTTTACCTTTTTTGTGTTCTGATGACACGAAGGCAGACGATGAGTCTGAGCCTGCTGAGAAGAGACCCGTATCGTCATCTCATGATACTCTTGCACCATTATCAGAGTTTCCTCTTTCACCTGTTATTGCCCCACATGGGATTCATCGACGGCTAGCGACTCTTGTCCGACCCGATAAGGCTATCCTTTTCGGTCGACCTTATCTCACCCACCTCAATGGGCCGCGTAAGTTGTTGACTACGAGGAAGAGAGTTAGACCCATTCCTGTTCGTAGACTTGCATGGAGACGTGTATCTCATCATTCATCGGATCGTCATTCTTCACCAGACTCATCTTCTTCTAGTGCACCTTCAGATCATTCCTTATCCGGACATACACCACCAGACACCACAGATGCTAATTCATCTACACCATAGAGATTTGTTCAACGATCACTTGCTAGGACTCCACGACATAGTGTGGCTTTTATTCGTTGGAGGTCTGAACCATTGTCTACCCCTTAGCCACCGACTACATCAGAGTCATCCTTAGGTTCATCTTTTGAGAGGTCATTGGATTCATCTTCACCTTCTTCTAGGCCATCTCGTAAGAGATGTAGGTCCCCTACTGCTTCGGTGCCATCACCTACTCATGTTTCGAGGTTGATAGCCCCTACTTCTGCTAATCTTATACCACCTCGCAAGAGGTTTAGAGATTCATACTCACTAGATGATAGCGGAGAGGAGCATATAGAGGTGGATACTGCTGATGTAAAGGCTATTGCAGATGTAGGTATTAGTGAGGGAGTTGTAGCTCACCTTAAGGATGGTGTAGGTATAGGATTTGAGATTGCTGCTAGTGATGTTAGGGAGGATGATGAGGAGTTTGAGGCAGAGGCTAGTGCGGCAGACACGAGAGAGATCGTTGTAGATCTATTGGCTATTGGTGATAGTTCTGAGTCTTCTAGAGAAGGTATACCTGATCTTGAGGATACTATTTATGATATAGTTCACTATATGTCAAAGGTTCGTATTGATAGGATTACTGAGATTAAGACCACTCAGAGACAGTTGGAAACTAGTCAGATGGTAGCTAGTAGAGAGCGAGCTAGTTTGGTTGAGAGGATTGAGAGTTTGAGACTGGAGTACCAAAAGGTTCGAGCTATGTTAAGTATAGAGAGAGATCAGATTGACAGTATTCGTTGGCACATGACACTTTCACAGGAGGAGTTTCATCAGGTTCGTAGGGATCGTGATGCTACTCGAAGGAGACTTAGGAGGTTGGATTCATATGTTGAGAGACATTTGGGTTTTCGCCCTTAGACTAGTAGTACCAAGATCATGTAGGACATTAGACTGATGGTTAGGTCTAGATGTTGGCAGTAGAAATAACCATAAATCATGTACCTATTTTGGGTTGGTTGTAACCGAATTATGGTTTTATTCATGAAGTGAAAAGCTTGTTTTGATTCTCTCGCGTATTCATCTATATTGTTATTTACTTATTCTGGCAAAACATGTTCTATTGTATTTTCCTATATAAACCCTATTTACCATTTAAAATGGATATATCTCATATCGAATCTCATCGTGCATTATGTCTTGTGACATAAAACAATGACTATCACTCATTTCGGTATGACCCCTGAAGCAATCGAAGAACCTATTAACCGACATGTGGAAGAAGTGTTGGCTACTCATGAGGCGACTCGTGCCGCCAATGTTCTCAAGGCTGAGAATCAAAGCCAGAACGGTAGTGACGGCGATAATGGAAATGGCAGTAATAGAGTTAGTGAAGCAAGAGGGAAAGCATATGTGCTTGGTGGAGGAGACGCTAACCCCGATTCAAATGTCGTCAAGGGTACGTTTCTTCTCAAAAATCATTATGCTTTCATACTATTCGATTCAGGTGCCGATAGAAGTTTCGTATCGACTACATTTAGTACCTTGCTTGATATAACCTCGATACTTTAGACATTAGCTATGCTGTCGAATTAGCCGACAAAAGAATTTCTTAAACCAATACCGTGCTTAGAGGTTATACGTTAGGATTATTAGGTCACCCATTTAATATTGACCTAATGCCGGTAGAACTTGGAAGCTTTGATGCCATCATCGACATGGACTGGTTAGCAAACCATCATGCGGTGATCGTTTAAGATGAGAAGGTCGTGCGAATTCCCTATGGAGATGAAGTTTTAATAGTCCAAGGTGATGGAGGCAGTAGAAGAGAGAAGTCGAAGTTGAGTATTATATCATGCACAAAAACTCATAAGTATGTTGAGAAATGATGCCTAATTTTTTTGGCACAAGTAACGAAGAAGGAAACTGGAGACAAGTCAAAGGAGAAGCGACTTGAGGACGTACCGACTGTACGGGACTTTCTGGAGGTCTTTCCAAAGGACTTACCTGGATTACCGCCAACGCGACAAGTCGAATTTCAAATTGACTTGGTCCCTGGTGCTGCACATGTGGCACGAGCTCCGTATAAATTAGCACCGTCAGAATTGCAAGAATTGTCTACTAATTTACAAGAAATTTCTAACAAGGGATTTATAAGACCGAGTTCCTCACCCTGGGGAGCCCCAGTCTTGTTTGTCAAAAAGAAAGATGGATCTTTTCGGATGTGTATAGATTACCGTGAGCTGAGCAAGCTGACTGTGAAGAATCGATATCCACTTTCGAGAATTGACGAACTGTTTGATTAGTTGCAAGGATCAAGAGTCTACTCTAAGATCGATATGAGATCTGGTTATCACCAACTCAGAGTTCGAGAGGAAGACATTCTAAAGACAGTGTTTAGGACATGCTACGGTCACTATAAGTTTCAAGTGATGCTGTTTGGACTGACCAACGCACCGGCGATATTTATAGATATGATGAATCGGGTGTGCAGACTGTACTTAGATAAATTCGTGATTGTTTTTATTGATGACATCTTGATCTACTCCAAGAGCGAGGAGAAGTATGCAGAACACCTTAAGTTAATCTTGGAATTACTTAAGAAGGAAGAATTGTACGCCAAGTTTTTGAAGTGTGAATTTTGGCTGTCAAAGGTACAATTTCTTGGTCACGTGATTGATAGTAAGGGCATTCACGTGGACCCGGCTAAGATTGAGTCAATCAAGGATTGGGCATCGCCCAAGACTCCAACAGAGATTCATCAATTTCTAGGTCTTACTGGCTATTACTGACGATTTATCAAAGGTTTCTCAAAAAAATTGCCAAGCCAATGACGAAGCTAACTCAAAAGAACATGAAGTTTGATTGGAGTGAAAAGGTAGAAGCTGCATTTCAACTATTAAATCAGAAGTTGTGTAGTGCACCAATTTTGGCTTTACCCGAAGGTAGTTAAAACTTCGTGGTTTACTGTGATGCTTCTCGTAAAGGATTGGGCATAGTTTTGATGCAAAGGGAGAAGGTCATAGCCTACGCATCACGCCAACTTAAGATTCATGAGAACAATTACACTACACATGACATAGAGCTTGGAGCTGTAGTATTTGCTCTCAAAATGTGGAGACATTATTTGTATGGCATGAAGTGCGTTGTGTTCACTGATCACAAGAGTTTGCAACATATTCTAGATCAAAAAGAGTTGAACATGAGACAACGTAGATGGTTAGAGTTTTTGAGTGATTATGACTGCGAGATACGTTATTATCTAGGAAAAGCGAACGTGGTGGCGGATGCCTTGAGCTGAAAGAAACGGCTTAAGCCACTACGGGTTCGAGCTTTGGTTATGACAATTAGTCTAAACCTCCCTGTACATAATTTAGACGCTCAGGTTGAGGCAAGAAAAGAGGAGAATTATGGAACAGAAGATCTGTGTGGTATGATTAAGAAGCTAGAGCCACGTGCTGATGGAACGTTATGCTTAAATGGGAGAAGTTGGATACCATATTTTGGTGACTTAAGAGAGTTAATTATGCACGAGTCGCATAAGTCAAAGTATTCAGTACATCCTGGATCGGACAAGATGTACCAAGATTTAAAGAAGCTGTATTGGTGGCCGAATATGAAGGCTGAGATTGCCACCTACGTCAGTAAATGTTTGACATGTGCCAAAGTCAAGGCCGAATGCCAAAAACCATCCGGTTTGTTAGTTTAACCCGTGATCCAAGTATGGAAGTGGGAAAACATTACAATAGATTTCGTAACTAAGTTACCAAAAACATCAACTGGTCAAGATACAATTTGGGTAATTGTTGACCGACTCACAAAATTTGCTCATTTCTTACCAATGAAGGAAACTGACTCAATGGAGAAGTTGACAAGACAATACTTAAAGGAAGTAGTCTCGAGGCATGCAATGCCAGTTTCAATTATTTCCGATCGAGACAGTAAGTTTACCTCTCATTTCTGGAAATCGTTGAACGAAGCCCTAGGTACTCAATTGGATATGAGTACGGCTTACCATCCATAGACTGAAGAATACAAGTAATCTTTGATATGAGATGGGAAGGAACTTAGTGAGAGAGAGTGGAAGGAAGGATGTATTCTTGAAAGAGAAAGTAAGAAACATGTAATTCATAAGTGAAATGAGAATACAAAACCAACTAACCAACACCCTCTCCAAGGTATGGAGAGGGTATTTATACTACAATATTGGCCAGCCATGGGCCTTGGGAGGCTTTCCATGGGCCTTTGGGCCATATTAGCTTATCATACTAGACATTGACTAACTACGGGCTTTGACTAGTTAATATTGGAAGTGACCGAGACTTTTCTTGATCCTAACAATCTCCCCCTAAGGGAGGTCACTCCAATTTACAAAAATTTAATCCTAGCATACTATGCTTTATCTTTAGTCTTTAGCTCGTAAACTTCATGTCTTTTATCTTGTGAATATGTTGTAGTGTCTTTTGACTTTAGGCACGAGCTTGTTCCTTTATCTTGACTTGTAAGTGAAATTGTGATCTTGAACACTTTGAGATCATCAACCAAGCATAATCTCGTTTTGCCATCTTGTAACTTTGCCATCTTGTGAACTTGTGACTTCTGGACCGACATGCTCATACCTTTCTTGATTTGTTGACTTGAAAAGCTTTAATGTTGCATCTTTCTTGAAATTCTTTAACTTTAACACTTCGTCACTTCGAGAAAGACGTTCGGTATCAGAGTGACGGAAACTTCTTTGAAATTCTTTGACTTTAATACTTTGTCACTTCAAGAAAGACGTACGGTATCAGAGTAGCGGAAGTCTTGAAACATGTACTTGAGCTTTCATGATGTCTTTATGATTGTCGGTCGGGTATGAGCATGTGGCTATGAATCTTGTGAGTCAGCTGGAATCAGGTACCTTCACCTCTATCTTTAAGTATCCTGCATTAAAACAGTTAGCAATAAAGCGGGGGGACGAATATGGCTTTGTCATTCGCCCGTGTTTGGTTGGAGTAACCTTCGAATCCGTGAGGATCGACCTGTGATCAGGTAGATTCAATTTAAGAAGAATCTCCTTGACAGGATTTCCAGCTGAAGTATAGAATCTTTCTAACACATGTGTATTAGATTCATCAAACTCAGCATGTTCTCATTATCGGAACGTCTCAAAGCAGACATAGGATAAATGCGTAGGACTATTTATATTTCTGTTATTCCGCATTGTGTGAGTTAGCAAGCATAATTTGGACAAGTGTCCTAAGGATTATGGATGATCTCTTTTGGCTTTATGACTCAATTGTGCACTTTTCAATATCAAAAAACTAACTCGGAGTGAGAAAAGTCAAATAGAAATGCGTGTAATTCCATGAGAATGAACAAGAGTCTGTTGAGAGACCTTGAGTGGCTAGGGAGGGTTGTGCATAGCATCACTGGGTCCATGACTGTCTTCAATGTCAGACAACAACTTAGTGTTTATGACAGTTTATGTATTGACCCGGTTTCTACCTAAGTGTATGGAGGGCTTCTTTCTTTACACCCTTTATCCTTACATTTCTTTTTCATTCTTTAACCCCTTCAATGCTTACCGAGACTTCATAACTAACACCTTGTTGGGTTTGTTCCAGTGTTAGCTCCATCTCAGTCGGCATTATTAGTTTCTCACTTTTTCGCCTTTTGTATTATTAACTAAGGTCTTCTCAATAACTAGTGGAAATCCCTGGGTAGATCCCTTCGGTTCTAGCTGGATCATGGGATGTGAAGACTAAGCTCTAACCGCCTTATAACTCTTAAATTTAATTACATGGTCGGTCTTTTAGGTATTTCATCACAATCCTTCCAAAAACATGTAAATTTTCAATCATGATGTTTGAAATAAATATCAAAAAGATTTACACTTTGAGAGTTTTTTCATTCATAATATAAGCCCCCATTAACATGTGATGCGTAAATGTAGTACTTAATAAGTGTGGAGTGCATTGAGTCACATTTTATATGTTCACATTTCAATATAATTAAGTAGATTCATGTATTAATCACATTTTCTACCCTTATCCTAAATGTTAATCCTGATATTTTGGATTACAATTGATTAAACTTTAGGGGATAAAATGTTACATATTAACTAATAGGAACATTTTAATGCTCCCCCTCAAAATTTGAGGGTATATAAGATAGGACTGAGTACAATAATTTGAATTTTTTTGAATTTACTAAGAAATTCTTGAAAATTTTATACTCGAGCACTCCTTTGAATCACCCATTAAGTCTACATACTATATATATTTACAAGATTTATATGTACGAGGTTTGACAAATTGAATGAGAAACATCATATGTTAGATTCATATGGTTCCTTTTGTCGCGCAGTAGAGTCTCCTTCGTACAATCTCCCACCAAGAACTTTTCTAAGCTCCTCATTTAACCTTCTTTCTTTCAAGAAGTTGTCAATCTTAATCTTTCTCTGTCCTAGCACTTTCGGTATTATTCAAAATTTTTTCCAAGTTACACAAGTCTTTGGCTGTTTAAACTTTGAGTATGAATTAGATTCAGGTTACTATGTAACTTGGCTTGTGTGGTTGGTGATGGTCGTGACTTGATGTTGTCTAAGATTCACCCTAAACCAACAATCTTTTTGTGTAGATTATGAAACTTTCTTGCAAGCGCTTCAACAGTCTTATGTATAAAAAGCCCAGATATATGAATCTGCACAGTTAATCCTTTCAGAAATTGTTACCAATACCAAAAACAACCCACAATGTTCAATTAAGTCCCGATGCGCGCATTTCTCTCTTCAGGATATTGATGATATAAATTGCAACACCAAAGTCAACTAAGTCCCAAATGTACTAATTTCTTTTTGTAGAATACTAACTGACTTAAAGAATCATCATACCTATGTGTACCTCTTTTATCAAATACTTCTACTTCTTTTTAAGAATAAGCTTAGCCGATTGACAATTTGAGGGAAGCATTATTTGATCAGGAAAAGAACTTTCTCACGTTTAAATAATTTATACTCCTAACACTTCCCATGGGGACTAAATGATCTACTGGCTAAATGACGAGATGTCTCTTATCCACATGGATTGAAATAGTGCACCCGGAAAGATTCAAAACGGCTAAAATTCAAATGATAGCTAACCTTAAAGGACTCAAAGAAGCTAACCTCAAGAAGGCCAAGGACAATATCAAAGTATACATCTACTCCTTATCCCTTGGCTGGTTTCGACTCGTCAGAATCAGCATAAAACCTGTTACGGCTATACATATTCGAGGATCATGTTTGAGAATTAATAAGTTAAATCTATTCCGTGAGATTTCAACTTTCAGGCTATTAATTATAGTTGATATTTCCAAACAATCCATAAGACTTTTACAACTATGAGCTGGTGGCAATATTTAAGCGAATGTCAATTAAGGCCTGATACTCATACTAATCAGTCTTAAATTTCAAATAAGTCCCTAAAGTTTGAAACAAATAACATCTAAAGCTTGTGTAGTTAAAATCCATTAAATCCCCTTAAATTATGATCTGTCATTATTAAAAACTTTATCCTTTTATTTCGTGACTTAATTTGAAGACCGTTTTTAAAAGATTATTTGATGAAAATTTATCCCCCTCAAATAATGACTCGTTTTCTATTTAAAGAGCTGTTGTCATTGTTTGAGTGGTCGAATTATCTTTGAAAAAATCTTGTTGTGATTACTGAAAACATGCATTAATTTATTGAAGAACAAATTTTTACCAATAAAAATTAAGATTTCTCTTATATTTAAAACACATAATCGCACTGACACGTACACTTAGGTAATACAGGAAAGAGCTGGGTTGTGATGCAAAGTAATCACAAGCCTTTGCAAGGTCATAAAGTAGACCATGCCCGAGAATAAATTCTCGTTGAGAGGTCAAGTTTCCTTTTTGACAGAATACTTGCCTTTAAAATGATGTCTGGGTTACTATCTGAAATAATAGCAAGCCATTTGGCATGTTTTGAAAACATTTATAACTTCTGCTCGAACTTCATTTATAGCCTCGTATCATTATTGAATGACATTTCTAAGATCGTAAATGTTATCGATTTTCAGAAGACATGCCTTTAATACCTCATTTTATATTTTTTCATTTTTTAATTTTTTTCTTTGGTTTTATTGATTTTATATTTTTGTATTTTGTTTTTATAAAAGTTTTCTAAAAATGAAAAATCTTTTTGGTTTTTATGGGTGTATGTATATACATATGATACAAGATATGTGAATAGGTACCACTACTATTCATCAACTTCATCTGCCAATTGTTTCAGAGTCTCCGACATAAAACTCCGCATTCTCAGCTTATTGATCAGAAATTCAATTCTTTCTAGGCCAAGAGCTTTAGTGAAGATGTCCGCCAGTTGATACTCCGTATTGACAAAGTAAAGTTCGATCACCCCATTCTCAACATGCTCTTGATAAAGTGAAATCTGGTGTCTATATGCTTCGATCTGGAATGTTGAACGTTGTTGCAGCATAAGGCAATAGCGCTTTTGTTATCACAGTACATTGGAATTTTGTTGAAACCAAAGCCATAGTCGGTAAGCTGTGATCTCATCCAAAGGATTTAAGCACAACAGCCAGACAAAGCAATATATTCAACTTCCATACTGGATATCACAGCGCTTCTCTGCCTTTTTGATGACCAACTTATAAGTCTATCTCCAAAAAATTGCATACTACCAGATGTGCTACGATGTGTATCTTGACAACGAGCATGATCCGCATCTGCAAATGCTGTTAGAGCAATCGAAGAATCCTTCGGATACCATAGTCCCCGATGAACGGTTCCTTTTAGATATCGAAAGATACTTTTTACTGCATTTAAGTTCTTTTCGGTAGGCCAAGCCTGATACCGGGCACACATGCATATAGCAAATAATAGGTCAGGTCTACTGGCTGTGAGATAAAGGAGGGTGCCTATCATACTACGATAGTGTGAGGATCAACGGCTTTCCCTTCTTTATCCTCATCCAGTTTAGATTTCTTCACCATGGGAGTATCCACTGGGTCACAATAGTCAAAACCGTATTTCTTTAAGGATTCAAGGGCATATTTTGACTGGTTAATAAAGATGCCTCTGGGACTTTGAGAAATCTGTAGTCCTAAGAAAAATAAGATTTTGCCCATCATTAACATCTTAAATTTAGAACACATGATTTTAGAAAATATGTCACAGAGTTCAGGTGTAGATGCAGCAAAGATGATATCATCGACATATATTTGTACCAAAAGTAGTTCCTTGCCGTCTCTGCGTATGAACAATGTGGGATCCACTGAACCTTTGGAGAAGTCTTGGGATATCAGGAACAAAGACAACATGTCATACCACGCGCGTGGAGCTTGTTTTAACCCATAAAGAGCTTTCTTAAGCTTGTACACGTGATTTGGTTTATTTTTATCCACAAACCAATCCGGCTGGCTAACATAAACTTATTCCCGCAGATTACCATTCAGAAACGCAGTCTTCACATCCATTTGGTAGACGACCATGTTTATATGAGCAGCAAACGTGAGAAAAATCCTTATAGCCTCTAATCTTGCAACCGGAGCAAAATACTCTTCAAAATCGATTCCCTCCTCTTGATGGTAACCACGAGCCACTAACCGAGCTTTGTTCTTTAGAATACCTCCTAGTTCGTCTAGTTTCACTTTGTAGATCCACTTCAAAGTAATAACCATAACTTTATCTGGTCGGGATACGAGCTCCCATACTTCAAGTCGTTCGAACTCATGGAGTTCTACTTGCATTGCTTCAATCCAACAGGCTTAAGTCAAAGCATCTTTATACGTCTTTGGTTCAACAGCGGTGAGGAAAGTATCGTAGTAATAGAAAAGAGCTTGCTTATGTAATTGTAGCCGTGTGGAAACTGGTCTAGCAAGTTCACCGATTATATTTTCAAGTGGATGATCCTTGGTCCATTTGTTATTGTGTTCAGAAATTTGGTGATCAAGATGCACAATTGTATGAATAGAATCCGACGATGAGGATTGATCAGAAGAAACTTCTGGAATTGGGATACCAAAGTACGGATCATTACCCATATGTACAACTTCAATATCATGATTGTCTTCTTTAACATCGTTAGGAATGACAGGAGGTTGGGTATCGGGTGTTGTTTGAGAGTTACTTGGTGATGGTGCATCTTTGTCAACTGTAGTTGAGGAAGATGAACCGGTTGATACAGCGGGTTCTGGAGCTGCTACTTCATCAATTGGAGCAATGACTTCAGGGGCTGGGTGATCAACACTAGGTGAAGGATTGAGTAATTCGTTGAACAATGGTTGAAACAACATATCCCAGTCAGTTCTTGAAGGTGGTACAAATGGTGTTAAAGGAGGAGGGTTTGGCACGAGTCCTGAACTGATTGTTGCAGGAGTCATTTCATGAAATGCAGGTCCTGAACTGCTGTGTTCAGAAGCCATCGCAGTCAGCTCATCAAAATCTACATGAATTGTCTCAATGATTCGTCTGGTACGTCGATTGTAAATTCGAAATGATTTCTTCGTGGGTGCATAACTAATGAAAATACCAATATTAGCCTTTGGTTGTAACTTTCCCAGATTCTCACTATCATTCGTTGGATAGCAGAGTGCACCAAATACATGGAAGAAAGATAAGTCAGCAACTCGGCTATTTGGTGAATCTATCTCCTGAAGCCATTCCTAGCCACCAGTTCTTTGACATTTATGTCATTAAATAGTATAACCATCATTACTGTTAATTTATAAGTTTGCTCTCTAAAATTGTGAATAATACCATGATCTTGTTATGCATCGATATAGCAACATGCAGATAGCCAAGGGGACATCTCTTCGCCATATATATTTCCTTAATCACTTAAACCATTCATATCGTGGAGAACTTTTGTCCGATGCATTTCTGAGTTTCTAGGTACTGAAGGACACAAAAATGTTGGTTCGTACCACAATAAAGAACCTTAACCAGCTAATAAAATTAAGAAAGACACAGTACTAAGGTTCACACTTCATACTCATGTGTCTGGTTAGAAATATCTGGGAAAACTTTAAAGATTGGAATATGAATTAAGAGATTGATTTTGTACACTCACCACTTTTTGATAATACATTCTTTTGTATGCATTACATACTTGTTGTACATTGTTTTAGGGGTTTATGTGTCTTAGGGTTTTATTGTTTTAGGTTTTTTAGTAGTTTTATGGTTTTTTGTGTTAGGGTTTTTGGGAGTTTTATGCATACATGTTCCACAGTATAAAATTTTCACGTTTATATATACATGTAGTAAGATTGGTGAGTAAACATCCTTATAGATCAGGAAAAACAGCAATTAACAGGAACATAGTTGAGCACTTTTTTGAATTAACAGGAACAACATTATTAACAATTAACATAGATATTTATTGACATTTCTTTTTATGTAGATGATTCTCATGAGTTTCAGCCTACTCCAAATGGTACACCTTATTGGGTCCCAGATGTTCCCGAAGATGAAAATCCAAGAAAAGGTCTCTTCTTTGACAGTTATAATGATGCATATGAAACATACCTGGTATATTCTCAGAAGGCCAGGTTTAACATTCGTAAAGGCGGTTTCAAGCTGTTTAAATAAAAACGGCTAAAAATAAAACACACGCTTATTTTCAATGCAATCAATGGCCTCGATCAGGTAAACCACGAAGTTTTTAAAAGATTGTAAATACTTGAAGAAGTTGATGAGATGGATGGTTTGAAAATTTGCTAGGCAAAAAAAAGAAGAAAAGCCACAGTATGTCTCTGCCATAAATTATCCTGCTAAGCTTTGTTTGAAAAAACTTAATTGGGACATTTAATCTTATGATGGTGCTTGGTTTCGTGGAAAAACACACAATTCATCCACTAATGAACTTGAAAAACATGGACCTATCAAGGGCTCTTCATCAATGAATTTTGATGATTATATTTTTTATTCATCGTGTTCACTGGCCATCTAGGTATCCGATTGAGCTCATAGTTTAAAATAGTCTTGTTGGTGCGGTACGAATATAAAGTACGTGGAACCATCTACGGATTTTGTAATTTTAAGCGTGTTGTTACAATTCTCATTGGAGATAGAGTGCACAAATATTGTAGGATAAAATGTGCATAGCGGAAATTAATGTTCCTAGAATTCTGATTTCGAATATCACACTCTTCTTCAAAAGGAGTTGGCTACTTTTTTGGGTCGACGAAACAATGAATGCATCTATGGTGCAGTTGGTGATGTGTGGTTTCATTTTCTCGCTACTATCCACATCACCTAGTATTATGATTAACATTCCTACATTTATATCAACTTATAAACTCTTCATAATGTTTTAATAACAGGAATATTTTTTGCTTAGGTATGGAAAAACTTTGTGGCCATGTACTTTGGCATGATCACAATCAGAGGTGTGTCACATTTGGTGCTGTGTTACTATCAGATGAAACCACGGAAACATTTTCTTGGATGTTGGAGGCGTTTTTAAAAACGCATAAGAAGCAGCCACATTTTGCCGTAATAAACCAAGACGTTGCTCTTAGGAAGGTCGTTGTTATATATTTCATATTCAACCATCGATATGTATGTGAGCATATCAAAAGAAAAACTAACGGGAAGGTAATTTAATTATCTTTATTTTCTTTCGTAAACTCATCTTTTTTACATATGAACTTTTGCCTTTTCCTATTATAAGTACCCTAATATATTACAAGTTAACTGTTTAATATATTCCAAGTTTTATGTATTATTCGTGCATATATGATCCATTACAAGTTACTTTATTGCATATTTCCCCATGTATTAGGCGATCTTGCTGGCTGATACAATTTAGGAAAGACTTCCCGAATTGGTTATGGAATGTGTATATTGGTCATGATGTCTTTGAACAACGATGGAATGATATGATATCTCGGTATAATTTACATGACAACAAATGGATGTCCGGTATGTATGCAATTAGAGGAAGATGGGTCCCTGGTTATTTTAAAGAGGTGCTTATGTGTGGTTTGATGAAAACAACTTCTCGGCTAGAGAGTTCCAATGCGTTTTTCCAGATATATTCACATGAAGGTAACACACTTGTATAATTCATGTTGTGTTTTGAATCTGCAATGGAGAAACAAAGATACACACAACGTGTATTAGAAAATTCTTCAAATGGGTCCACTCCGACCATGCTTACTGAATTGCCATTTGAAAAGCATGCATGTGACGTGTATACACCTTCCATATTTAGAGAGGTACAACATGAAATACACAAAATTTTATACGTATGTACACAGATTAGATATGATTTTGAAGGTTGTGTTGAGACGTGCATCATACAACAAATGAATAAGAGATCTAATCCAGTTATACGTGCTACGATATGCTTTTCTTTCTCATATTTTATCCTTTTGTACTACTTAGTACGATTGTTTCTAATATGAAACATTAGGTTATCTTCCTGAATGTTTTTAAACATTATAATTTTTGAAAAGAATTTTTGCAATATTAAGCTATATATGTTTGTATTCATCGTAGTTTATTATGAATGTTTACTTGTTGTGTTGATTAAAATGAATGGTAGTGTTACTTGTTCGTGTGGTCATTATAACCGGCATGGGTTTTTGTGTCGTTATGTATTTTGTGTCTTTCGTATTTATGGAATTTACAAAATACCTAATGTATACTTAAATCGTTGTTGGATAAAGAATGTTCTACCTGTGCATTGCTTGACAAGAGGCATAGATACGGGTACTTGCATTGGAAGAGACATATCCGTTAGCTATCCCCAGGTTCATCAAAACTATAGAAGAATGTATTGGCCTTTTCAGGAGGAATGAATGACAAGTTATCTGGAGCTTATTTCAATACTGTAAAAAAGACCTTTAAAGAAAAATGCTTGAAAATGAGATGCAAACACCACATTGTTGAGCCAATAAGGATGTTTTATATTATGATTGTTAGATGTTACTGTACCTGATAAAGTTATTTATTAAGACTCCTAAATCATATTTAGGAAGAGTTATGGGTACCAAGAGAATTAAAAGTTTGCGGTTGAAAAAGGTAAAGATAAAACAATAGCAAGAACTAACAGGAACGTTCCTTTCAAACGGCGTACATGCAGCGCTTGTGGTGGAAAGGGTCATAACAAGGCTACAATAGGTACACGATTTACGATTATTTCTACTGCCAACATCTAGACCTAACCATCAGTCTAATGTCCTACATGATCATGGTACTGCTAGTCTAAGGGCGAAAACCCAAATGTCTCTCAACATATGACTCCAGCCTCCTAAGTCTCCTCCGAGTATCATCACGATCCCTACGAACCTAAAGAAACTCCTCCTGTGAAAGTGCCATCTGCCAACGATTACTGTCAATCCGATCTCTCTCTCTATACTCAACATGCCTCGAACCTTTAGGTACTCTAGTCTTAAACTCCCAATCCTCTCAACCAAACTAGCTCGCTCTCCACTAGCTACCATCTGACTAGTCTTCAACTGTCGCTGAGTGGTCTTAATCTCAGTAATCCTATCAATACGAACCTCTAACATGTAGTGAACTATATCATAAATAGTATCCTCAAGATCAGGTATACCTCCTCTAAAAGACTCAAAACTATCACCAATAACCAATGGATCTACAACAATCTCTCTCGTATCTGCCGCACTAATACCTACATCTGCAACAGCCTCTGCATCAGCAGTATCCACCTCCATATGCTCCTCTTTGCTATCCTCTGATGAGTATGAATCTCTAAACCTCTTTCGAGGTGGTAAAAAATTAGCAGGAGTAGGGGCTATTGACCTCGAAACATGAGTAGATGATGGTACCAAAGCAGTAGGGGATCTACATCTCTTGCGAGATATCCTAGAAGAAGGTGGAGATGAATCCAATGACCTCTCAGAAGATGAACCTAAGGATGACTCTGATGTAGTCGGTGGGTAAGGGGTAGACAATGGTGCAGACCTCTAATGTCTAAAAGCCTCACTATGTCGTGGAGTCCTAACAAGTGATCGATAAAAAAATCTCTGTGGTGTAGATGAATCAGCATCGGTGGTTTCTGGTGGTGTAAGTCCGGATAAGGAATGATCTGAAAGTGCACTAGAAGGAGATGAGTCTGGTGAAGAATGACAATCCGATAAATGATGAGATACACGTGTCCATGCAAGTCTACGAGTAGAAATGGGTCTAAATCTCTTCCTCGCATTCAACAATTTACGCGGCCCATTGAGGTGGGTGCGATAATGTCACCCGAAAGGGATAGCCTCACCAGGTCTGACAAGAATCGCTGACCGTCAACGAATCTCGGGTGGGGCAACAACAGGTGCAAGGGGAAACTCTGATAATGGTGCAAGAGTATCATGAGATGACGATACGGGTCTCTGCTCAGCAGGCTCGGACTCACCGTCCGCCTCCGTGTCATCAGAACACAAAAAGGGTGAAACCAATGGCAAATCTGGTGCGGGAGGTAAAGAATCCTCTGATGGATCAGAATCAGAAGAAGGTGAATAATCCACTAAATCAAGTACCCCGGCAGGTGAGACGACTGAAACTGTCCCCACCTCCGGTGTAACTATAGGGTCAGCTGGAACAACAGGAACCTCAAGGATAGCAGGGATAATAGCAGGAATAACACCAAAGAGAATCACTCATGGGGCATGAGAACCCACACTCTCCTCAGATGTATCAGACAAAATAGAAATAACAGGAGCAGCCATGACCTGCACAAGCACAAGTTTATATAAATCCTCTTTATATGAAACCATGCACGTGCAAGCAAAGCCAAGAAATAAGTATGATGCGAAATATGATATGGCAAAATGATGAATAACGTAATTATGGCAATATGATATATATAATCAGTACTTATATATATTAAACGCTATTATTATAAGATATATATGTAAGCAGGTAAGGCACGTAGGATCACATACTGGTTATAGACCAGACCTAGATATACTACCTGGTTCTCTATAACCTTGGCTCTGGATACCAATCTGTCACACCCCCAAACGGGGCCTGGACGGAAAACACGTGTCCGGGGGCGTGACGTCATAATATACATCACACAAGATACAAAGAACGACCTCTAAGGGTACGTTTGAAAATCCAACATCGTTGCATTAATTAAAATAGTTAAAGTTTGACATAAGTTTAAAGATAATATGCGGAAGCGAATAAAAGTTTCAGAAATTGACAACGATGTTTAAACAGTAAATAACAACATTTCTTGAAAATCAGCCCAATGCATAGCGACACCAAATAGCAAGCAAAGACATCCACAGCTAAGCACCTGAGAAAAACATGCTAAAACGGTCAACATAAAGTTGAGTGAATTCATAGGTTTGAATTTAATATTAAAAGTGGACCACAAGTTCACAGTACGCACGTGACAGTTATAACAGATACAACTTCACATAAAAAGAATGTATTTACTGTTGCACTAAGCTCATGACACCGAAGCTCAATTTAAAAGGAAGCATTTTATATGCCAAATAGTATTCCACGCCCTAAAGGTATCTGACCAAGATCACCTATTGACATTCCGACATGGTATATATCCGTTTGTTCGGGACCTCCGAATCTAGTAAGCGCTACTTACCCGGATAGGGATAATTACTCCCAATAGATCTATTTACAACATTCGCGCTCACTTAACCAGTACGGTCGGTTAAGCAATTGACGGTTCATGATAATTCGGGCATTAGTGGTCTATTCGCTACTTAGGCAACACGTAATCAGGAAAAGGAAACGTAAAGTAACTGTGTCCATAGTTTGAAAACAAGCAATGTTTCTCACCCCAAAATAGTAAAGTAAAAGTAGTAAAACATGGGGCTATGAACTCACCTTAGCAAAATGAGCAAATGATAATCACGCAAGTAAAAGATGATATAGAAATCTAGCCGCGACCTAGAATAATAACGCGTCTCAGAAACACGGAAAGTATGCCAATAATTGCACAATATGTTCATCACCAAAAGAAATCCATGTGTGTTTGCTTTAATTTGATTATCAAATCATGACGAAAGAAAATCATATAGTTTCTCGTTAAGTTTTGGCGTTTAACCAAAAAATTACTATTTTTAGAAAGTTTCTATTTTAGGAAAGTTTTTAGTTTCAAAACGTTAATATCGTCCCCTATATTTATTAAGTTTCCATATTTTCAAAACGCACTAACTAGCCTTAATCGCTTAACTTCTATGTCCGTTTCGCTAAATTTTTACCAAACTTACTATTTTTAGTAACTTTCTCGCTTTTCCCAAAATATGCTAACGGCGTCTTCAAATGATACTAATCAATAGGTATGTGTTACTATATGTTTTGCTAGTGTTTAGAAAGTCCAAAAATGTCTGAAAGTGTCCGAAAACTCATTTTACTATTCACATCAGCACATTATTCATCCGGTTTTGCCGAAAAATGTTTCAAGTTTCATTCGGCTATAACTTAGTTGTTTTAAATCCAATTTTAATGTGCGATATATGATAAACTATCTATTCGAAACGAGCTCTCCAAAAACTACTTTTACGCCTAATGAAAACATTTTTAGGTCGACCAAAACCTCAAAACAAATTTGGGACAGCAAGCACTTTTTGTCAAAAACGCAACCAAAATCCACCCAAACTTCACAATAGTGCCTAATCTAGCCTAATCTCCATTCACAACTAATCCACAACAAAACCACACCTAAATCTAACCTAATCCCTTCATTTCTATTGTTGCAACACTCATCCACTCTCATCTCACCAAGAACATAGTATTTAATTAGTGAAATGAAGGTAACATCATTATTTATAAAATCTTATTTTATAATCTTTCAAAAATTAAAACACAACATATGGATGTATGGATCTTGAACATATAAGATGAACATAAGAAAAACCACAAAGAAAGATTCAAAATACTTACAAGAATGAAGAAAAGAAGCAATAACACAAGATCTAAGGGGGGGGGGGGGGCCCAAAATCACTAATCCTTGAAAAACCCTAAATAATAACCAAACTCTGATTTGTAGTTCTTGAAGAAAACCCTTAAATCAAAGAACCAATACTTGCAAACACCTTAGATATTCTTAGAAATGAACTTGGAATGAGTGAATCTTGCTAGAAATCAAAGATATGAAAACCTTATAAGGGTGTTGGTTGGCTGTGGGTTTCAAGAAGACAAGAGGGAGAGAAAGAAATTTTTGAAGGCTTGAAAATGATTATGAAACCCTAAGTTATGATATGTGTATGTATTTATAGGCCAAGAGCTAGGGTTTTGACTTGTCAAGTGGAGTATAAGTGACCAACACACACCAAAAGTGTGTGTGTGTGTGTGTGGTTCGGCATTAGGCAAGCAACAAGGGCTATTTGGTTCAAAATTTTTGATCAAGGTTCATGAATTAGGTCTTAAATTTGAATTTTGGTCAAAATGAGAAGTCATGTGATCAAATGGTCACATGTTCTAGTCAAATGGTGATACTTGTGCATGAAATGGACACTCTCATGTGTCACTTTCACACACATGCATGGTAAGTTCAAGAAAAGATGCCATTTATTTAATTTCAAGACTTATGGTGCATTTGGCTTGGGTTTGGGCGTCTAATATATAGAGGGGGAGGGATATGAACAAAAATTTTCACTTAAGAATATGATATGGACGATAACTAATGTTTACACAAAAAGATTTCGAGTTTCTAGGGTTCCGTTAGGTCAAAAAAGCAAAAAACGCAATTTAAACGTTAAAGCGTAAAAATAAATACCGGGAGTGATTGTAAACTACAAAACACTTAGAAAAGTTAAAATAACTCATATAATATCTAAACTTATCAAAATCCAAAGTCAGAACGCGTCCGATGACGTTTTTCAGATTTACGCGGGTTAACTTCCCGGTAAACTGCCGGATTCAAACCTAACGTATAAAAATCAAAAATAATGATCGGAAAAGTTTAAAATATTGACTAGAAATTCTCGGGGTGTGATAAAGGGCATTTTGATATCCTCTGGCATATCTAGAATTATAAAGTCTACGAGGAAAGTAAATTTACCAATTCCTACTATTATGTTTTCAGCTATTCCTTTTGGATATTTCATAGTCCTATATGCTAATTCAATTGTTAACTTAGTGTGAGCTAATTAGCCTAATCCTAAGTTAAGGTAGGTCGAGAGAGGCATAACACTAATGCTGGCTCCTAACAAGGGCATTATCAAAGCATACATTATTATTAAAGCAAGGTAAAGTAAAACTCCCTGGGTCTTTCTCCTTTCTGGGTATGGAATTATTGATAGAGAGCTTCCACCAGTAAGCTTCTGAGAATTGTGGTTCATATGATCCCTTCTTTTCTTCACAGTAGTAACCATTCAAATGACATGGAAATGGAATCATTGTTTGTCTTGTCTTGTACATTACTATATGGTTCTATCCAGTGGATACGGCGTATTAGGAAGATCTAATACGGCGTATTGGGTATGAATCAGCTTCAATAGTAGTTGAAATCGACTTGACTTGATCTCTCGGGTTCGTTTCAGTAGAGCTAGGAAGACTTCCAAATCCTATTTCCTGTAGTACCTTGCTCATTTGCCCAATTTGGATTTCTAAAGTTTTAATTAATGCTCCTTGGTTTCGAATGGCAGCATCCGTCGAAGCTCAGATTTCTTTAATCAAATTGGAGTCTTCTTCGTGTATCTTTCCCAATTCACTCATGAATTTTCTCAGGGTATCTTCCATAGATTGCCTTCGTTCTTGGTACGAAGGATTCGCATGGTTCCTTTGATAGAATCCCAGAGCTGCTGCTCTATATCCCCCTCCTTGAAAAGGTCCACCAAATTGCGTATAGTAAGCTTCTTCTAGGGTTTTCCCTTCTTATTTGAGTGGGCAATCTGTGGGTGTAAGGGGTCCTTGCATTGTTCGCACCAACTTGAGTAGCATAAGACGTTTTTCCTTTACTTTCTTGATCACTCTCCCTAGGTTATTGAGTTGTTCCTTGTAAAGCAACAATTCCTTCAGAAGTTTTAGTAACTTTCTTGACCTAAGATGTTTCCATTATGCCATTTTTAGAATATTCAGCCATTTCTTGAATGGCTACCTTAGCAACAGTCTTTGATGGTATTGCACCTCTTGAATCAAGAATCTGTCGAGTAGGAATTCCTAATCCATTATAGAACAAGATTACCTCCTGCATCTCTATTAAATAGTGTTGAGGACACTTCATCAAGATTTATTTAAATAGCTCCCACGGCTTGGTAAAGGGTTTTCATCTGTTTTGTTGCTGAAGGTTGTTTGATTTCCTCCATCTACTTTGTAGGTTCGAATCAGTGGACAATATTTGTTCAGAAATTTTGTTTTAAGACCATCCCAAGTTGTAATTGAACCAGTTGGTTTTCTTAGCCAACGCTTGCGGCTCCAGTTAAGACATAGGGAATGCGACTAAGCAGCACTGGTCTATAGTAATATTTAGGAATGTGGAATAGATCGACGATCTCAAGAACTTTCTCAATGTGTTCGTTTGTATCTTCATGATCCGAACCGCTGAAGGTGTTAGTGCGTAGTTCCTTGAGAAATTGGCCCTTTAGTTCGAAGCTAGCATTATCTTTAATTTTGGGCCTAACAACCTCTGATCCATAGTTAGCTCGAGTCTTGCTCATTTATTGTTCCATAGTGTCCGTCATTGTTTCTGCTTCTTCTTCCTTCGAGTTTTCTTGGTCAGAAAGTAAATTGAAATCAGGCGATCTCAATTCGTCAAGACTTAGTGTCTTGAAGTGTCTCCTAGATGATCAAAATTCTCATTTAGGTTCTTTGTAAGGTGTGAATGGTTCATTTGTTAAACTCCTTGTCATGCACTACCTGGAACAAGGGATAAACAATAAGTAGGATAGTCTCTTTTAGGATAGAAAAAATTTTAGCACGGAAATCAAGTACGAAAAACTAAGATTCTGATTCTGTTCCAGATGATCGATACGTCGTATCCAATAGAAGTGAATACGCCATATTGATCTATTGAATGAATACGCTGTATTGGACAGAAAGTTGGATACGCCGTATTCGATGGAAGTAGATACGTCGTATAGAGTTATCTACCAGAACAGTGTATTATGAAAACAATTAAATTAAACACACAATTATACATGCAAACAATTAAACTAACTAAAATACAAAATATACAGATTATACAAGAAAGATCACTAATCTAATCGATATAAAGTAAAAATTAAAATACTACTCCTAAGGGTCAGATCTTACCTAAATTTAAAAACCAAAACATAAAATAGAAAAATCCATGAAATGATGTTCACATCCCTGCATCGGCGCTAAAAACTTGATGTGATATCATGTAGTGTTATTTATGTTTTCAAGTTTAACTATTTATTTTATGTTGAACTATACCTAAAAACAACAACTCCTAACGGCAGTGTAACCCGGTCAGATGGAGCTTCGTTGGTCAGGTAGGGTTCGATCACTAAGAGCGAGAGCGTTAAGACTAATTCTATCAGATATTTTTGTGAAGGTAAGTTTTTATTGATGAATTAGTACCCGTTTAAAAAATTATTTTCTCACAACGTTGGTTTATTTTGAAAACAATCTTTTATATTAGTATTACTTACTAGATTAATATTTAGTTATCCTTTCGGCTTTTGCCCGTCAAAATAACCAAACAAGTAATCTACATAATCCGAAAACTATTAATCAACAACACTTTTTAATTTCACACTTAATTCACTAATCACTACTCACTTAGCAAGCATATAAAAACTACTCACTAATCATACTAACAACCAAATAAACAATAGTAGACATATTAATCTAATTAAACTAAAACTACTATGTATTTAAAAAGGAAGGAAAGTAGAACCGATCGATGCAACGAAGACGAATTAACCACCCGATTTTATAAACTAAGTAAAACACTAAGTTTACCTCTTAATTAGATTTTATTTAACTAATTAGTTAATAAAATGGTTAACTTTATTTACTAAAAATCTTAGTAAAATCTATAAAAAAGCTTTAAACTTAGAATTAAACTAGCTTATTAAACCCTTAAGCTCTCCGCCTTAGATGTTGGAATAGTTTCATCAAAACACAACACAATCAAGGTTATAATAAACAAGATATATGATTAACAAGCTAGAGATTAAACTAGAGACTACTAAAAATGGAAACTTTAGATCTAACTCCATCGAAACTTAGATGTTCAACTCCGAAAAGTGAACGAGAATCGGGTATATTTAAGGATTAGATCTCAAACAACAAGCTACTCGAAAAAGCTAACAACTTTAAGCTAGATCTAAACTAAAAACAATAGATCTATTATTGTTAGATCTAGATCCACCCGAAACTAAGATGTCCTCTTCAAAAAGTAAACGAGAGACAGGTATATTTAAGGATTAGATAAATAACAATAAACCAAAAAGCTACTAGAAAAAGTTACAAACTTTAAGCTAGAAGATAAGCTAAAAATAATAGATCCAAATCCACCTAAAACTAAGGTGTTCGCTTCGAAAAGTGAACGCGGATTTGGTATATTTAAGGATTGGATCTAAAACAATAAGCTAGAATAAAAAGCTACAAACTTTAAGCTAAAACAAATGATAAAAAGACAAACTTGAAAAAGAATAAGCAATCTAAATAAGCTAAAAGGGCTTATTCGATTGACTTTTTAAACTAAATTAATATGAGAAATAAGCTAAATCAAATAAGCTAGGGAAAAGCTTATCCGAATAATAAGCTATATTTCAATAATCCCAAAATAAGCTATATGAAAAGCTTATTTGAAAACTAAAACCAACAAGTATATTAAATAAGATTATTTGAAATAAGCTATGGAAATAACTTATTCGAATATAAGCTTAAAAGACCGGGTCCAAAAAGAAGCTAAAAAGTGCTTATTTGAAAATAAGCTAGAAAAAGAGAATAAGAAAAATAGAGGATTAGAGAAAGAAAATAAGCTAAGTGACACCAACCTTTGAAATAATCATCTCCATTAATAATAAGCCAAGGTACAATAAGCTAAACTAATAAGCTAAAAAGCTTTTACAAATAAGCTAAACTAAATACATAAATAAGCTAGTCCTAAACTAGTGTGTGAAAATTAAACCTACAACTAATACTACTAAGTGTGTGTAATATTGAAAGGAGCGATGGATCTGGTGCGTGAGAAATGAGGCAATTTATAACCCATGTGCAAGGGGTATTTTAGTCTTTTCACTAGCCTTCCAGCTCACCCCTTTTAATGTCAGCCAATCATTTGCCTCGGATCCCACGATCCTCCAATCATTAGCACCCAATTATTAACCCCTTTTAGATGCATCAGGATCCATCGCCTAATAGCTGTCATTTTTGTTTTTAGTACACGTGGCACCTCCTTATTGGCCAGCCACCTTGTACCAATGATTGCCTGCCAACCAATGATTAGCCGCCATCCAATAATTAGCCGCCAGCCGCCTCGCACCTCGTACCTGCAATAATCATTAGCCGCCAGCCCTGCTGCTACATGGCAGGCTGTCATTGGACAACCGCCACTGGCATGGCATCCACGTGGCATCTACGTGTCAGCCACATGGCATCCACGTGGCATCCACTTGTCACCACGTGGCAGCTGACGTGGCAATGGGATAATATATCAAAACCCCCACTACCTCGCTTCGAACCCACGACCTCTCGTTTGAGAGGTGAAGGTGCTACCAGCTGCGCTGGAGCATACCTTCAAAATAATATGCAACTATTATTCTTTTATTACTTAATTAAGGCAGGTCAGGTCCTTTAAATAAAAAGGGTCAAAAAGATATTGACCGGTTCATACAAGTAGATTTGGACCGGTTTAAAAAGTGAGGAAGGTACCGATGGACTCGTAATTTCGTGCTCTTTCTAATGGAGTGCTTAGGGAATTTTTACGACTTCGTTTGAATCTCGATAAACATGAAACCGTCGTCAAAACTTATCAGAAAATTACTGTTTTTTGCTTTGTTTTCAATCCTTTGTACCTGCAAGACATAATAACGCATACCAAACATATTTGCAATATAATTACTAATATTTTATGGTTATTAGTCCATTTTAGAGTGTTTTCCGGTATAAAATGATGTGTGTTTAAGCACACATCAGGGGGGGGTTGAATAGTTTTCTTGTTTTAAGATTTACTTTTCAAAACTTTGTTATGATCTTATGTGAAGTTTGCACAATATTGAAGTTTGGTTAGAGAATAAATGTAATGCTAAAAAGTAAAGAGTTAGAAAGAAAGAACCAAGACGCAAGCGTTTATAGTGGTTCGGCTACAAGGACACCTTCCTTGCCCTACTCCACTCCTCGAGTCACCTACTCGAGAATTAGTAAACACTAGTCACCAAACTCCTTTCAACTGGCGGAGAAGCCTCACAACGTCGCTTACACCTTTTAATGGTACAAAGCTAAATACCAAATTCTTCACACGGTAGAATCACACCAATATCACTACACTTGTTTTACAAAGAGGATGAATACAACTATAACTACTATATGATGTACAAGAATCAGAGATATGATCTTGATGATGCAAATGGAGAAGCAAAGCAAGATATTTGGAACTTGATCATCTCAAAGGGGTGTTTGGCAATTTCTTTTTTGAAGAGAATTACCTAGAAATGCTAAAAGAAACTAAATAAGAACTGATGAGTAGATTGGAGAATTTAGAGTTAGAGAGGGGTAAGTAAAACATGAGAAATGACTTAGTATTTATAGTTAAAAAAATGCACTGTAGCCCGGTTCTGTCGGTTCCATTGTAGAAGGGAACTGGTCAGTGTTCTTCAATGGAACCGGCCAATAGTAACCAAATTCGGATGCAAAATCTTGAGAGATCAAATGTAATCTTGTAAAATTACCCTAAGATTTGTTGTATTTGATGATGTCATGAATGATATAAGTAGTATTTAAATTATTTACTTGTAATTCTAAGTATTTCTAAAAATGGAAAGGTAAGAGTTGATATAACATGTGTGTGATTTGGGTAGTTTTGTTAGATATTATAAAAAGACTTGGTCACCCCGTGTAATGTATCATTTATTGTAGCTCGTAGTTTACCGTTTAATGTGTAATGTTCGGTAATGGGAAAGGTATTAAACCCAATGTGTAAGCCCATTATCAAGGCCATTAGGCCGGTTTTGTAAGCACATATACAAGCCTCTTCTATGCCTTGGAAAAGGTGGTTAGTCATTTCATTTACATGTTACACTTTCTCTCTCTAGAAAGCTTTTCTCTTACTTTCTCTCTCTAGATTTGGCTAATCCATCTATCTTCCATTGTGTTATGATTTCCAATATCCTACAATTTGTTATCAAGCTCATGAGTATGATTAATCGATTGTGTGTGCCATTTAGTGCTTTGGTTTAGATCAAAGTTGAGTTTATGAGTCTTGAGCTCTTGTTCTTGAGTTTCATTGATTTCACGATTATGGTGTTAAAATTTCATGTTTTTTGTAGTTTTGCTATAGCCTACTAGTACTCATTTGAGCAAAAGAATCTAAGTCCAAAATGTCAAAAGGTGATTTTTAAGGTGTTTAAGGGTTAAAAGTCGAATTTCAACGCAAGCGTTGGTAAACTGCTTGGAGTTTATCGTTACGGTTTTGAATCTACAGTTCTGGCAGTTTGTCAGGAAACAACACTGTTCTGGCGTTTGTTTAGAATCGTACACTGTTTTAGCGGTTTGTCTTCTGATAGCGTTTGTCTATTAGTAGAGTTTAGTCAGTGTAGTTTTGTCCTCTAGGTGTAGCTGTTTACTAGCAGCGATTTTGGTAATATAGCGTTTGATCCTAGCGGTTTACAATATATTTTAAAAAAGACTTTTTCTCATAGCGATTTGTGAAACAAACCTCATGCCAATTTATTTCTTGTACGGTTTGTGATTCTTCTCATAACGCTTTTACCATTTCTTTCCTAGTAGCGGTAGGCAGATTAACTTAGTACGGTTTACCACTAGTAGCGTTTATAGATAGCGGTATTCTTCAGATTTTTGAAGATTTTTCTCAAGGTCTTTTGGGAAACAAACCTCTGGCCATTTTTCTTCATGGTAGCGGTTTGGTATAATTTCTTCATAGCGGTTTAACAGTAGCGGTTTGAGGACTAATCTAGTGGTTTGGTACACTGTTTGGAATTTGGACTATTTTTCAAACTTGAAAAATGTAACAAACTCAAACAACAAAACACTTAAACAAACATCACCACTTTTAACATACAATCTCTAATCATTGTTCGATCAACTTAAATCATTTCACAATCAATTAAAATGGCTAATCTTTCAGAAGATATCCAATGTGCTAATACCGATACCCGACCACCTATGCTTGATAGGACTGGCTTTGCATCATGGCAACAACGTATTCAATTGTATTGTCAGGGTAAAGAGAATGGGGTGAACATCCTGAAGTCGATTGATGAAGGACCTTTTCAGACGGGAACTATTAGAGACATAATTGCTGAAGGGACAGAAGGAGCCCAACAACTAGGTCCCGAACGAGCTCGAGTTTATTCAGACCTTTCACCTAAAGATAAGGATAGGTATAATGCTGACATTCGGGCAACAAACATCCTACTTCAAAGGTTACCAAAAGACATCTACACTCTCATCAATCATTACACTAAAGCAAAAGACATTTGGGATAATGTGAAGATGCTCCTAGAAGGTTCGAAACTAACAAAAGAAGATTGAGAATCACAACTGTATGACAACTTTGAACACTTCCGTCAGAACAAAGGAGAAACCATTCACGACTATTATGTCTGGTTTGCCAAGCTCATCAACGACATGCGGAACATCAAGATGACCATGTCCAGAATGCAGTTGAATTTAAAGTTTGTTAATAACATGTTGTCTGAATGGGGTAGATTTGTTACAGGCGTGAAATTGAATAGATGATTGAGGGACTCCAACTATGATCAATTGTATGCTTATCTGAAGCAAAATAAAGCACATGCCAATGATAACAAAATGATGTTGGATCGATTCACTCAACACACTATTGATCCTCTTGACTTGATGTCAAATGTTTCACATCAGCAATACTACTCACAATCATCTACAACTCCACCATCCATATATGTTCCACCACACTTTGTTAACAACACTTAACTTGATTCGAGAATCTCTCCAACTGACAACTTAATTGAGAACTTAACCAACACTCTTGCCCTACTAACCCAATCATACAAAACATAACTTTCTCAAACAAACAATCAACTTAGAACTTCATTAAATACAAGAAACCAAGCCACAGTTCAAGACGGCAGGGTTGTTATTCAGAATGTTCAGAGTCGACAGAATAGAGGTCAGGGGAACAATGCACGGGGTGCAGGTGTAGCTAGTTATGGGGGAGCTCTAACAGAGTTATGAATTCAAATCCAGGTCAAGCAAGGCATATTAAGTGCTACAACTACAAAGGTATAGGCCACATAGCAAGGAACAGCACTCAGCCCAAGCGACCACAGAACTCATAATACTTCAAAGACAAGATGTTGCTGATGCAAGCTTAGGAGAATAGGGTGGAATTAGATGAAGAGCAGTTACTGTTTATTGCAGGTGGACAAGACAATGCTGTTGATGAAGATGTGGATGAGTAACTAGTTCAGGACTTAGCACTCAATATGGATAATGTGTTTCAAGCTGATGACTGTGATGCTTTTGATTCTGATGTTGATGAGGCTCCTACTGCACATATTATGTTCATGGCAAATCTATCATTTGCAGATCCTATTTATGATGAAGCCGATCCGTCTTATGATTCAGACATTCTATCTGAGGTACATGATAATGATCACTATCAGGATGCTATTTGTGATCATTATGAAGTACACAAGATGCATGACGATGTACAACCACACTACGTTGTTGACTCACATACTGATTATACGAGTGATAGTAATATGATTCCATATGTTCGGTATGTAAAGGACAACGCAGTGCCAGTTGTACAAAGTAATGTATCTTCTGTACCAAATGATGCATACATGATGATATTAAATGATATGCATGAATAGCCTGCCCAATATGCCTCTGTAACAACACAGAATTAATGTAGTTGAAATTCATTGATGTAAACTTGCGACATATTATAAGGAACAAGTTCGAAACTGTTTATGTAAGACAGGCAAGTTTGAATTAACAGAAAGAGAACAAAAGATTAATGAACAATTAAGGATAGTTATCGTTGATCGTAATCGTAAGGAAGAAAATTTGAGGGAACTTCATTTTGTATAAAATGCAATTACCTCTACCAATTAACCTATAACAAGTCAATGTTTGAGAAGTTACATCTTTGAAAAGGATTTTAAACAGAAAAATTAAATACATTAAAGTATTTTGGACTTGAAAGGATTTAAAAGAAAGGTCGAGGATAAAATTATTCAAACTTAGACTGTTTCTTCAAACTATTACTTGTTGTGTTAACCAAAGCCCTTTATACGATGACATGAATAATAAAGCTATTGGATACAAGCAACCCCTTATGCCTCAAACCGTGGTGAAGGCAAGTTCAAGCCTGCTCTATTAATGGTCATGAAATTATTAAAACAATCAATGTCTTCGGCCATTGTGCACACATCATAGGTACCTAAGAGGATCAGCTGAAATCATAGGAAGAAATTGAATGACAAAATGAAAGACACAGAGTTGGTGAAACGAAATTTATAGATTGGCACCACATGATTACTCAAAGAGAAAGTATTTAGCGACTTTCACAATCCACAGAACTATTTGACCCCCGAGCAGATTTTTTGGTCCAAGGATCTCATCAAGATGAAAGCAGAAGCTCTCAAAGAGCAGACCACAGCTTCACGACCACTTAAAGCATTGACGATGTATCCTCCAAATACACCTGTAACAATTTTCCCTAGGGTACTTCTAACAAAAAGTCAAGTGAAAATTAATATTTTTGCACTTATACAACTTTTTTCGGAATTTGAAAAAACCTGTAAAAAGAGAATTACACCAACGGGGCTCACTGAAGGGGAAATGGGTTTTGAACAAACCAAGGAATGTTATCTCACAGAGGTCATTCCATTTTTTAAAACACTTAAAGAACATTTTGATGCTATTCAAAAGGCTCTAGCTAAATAAATGAAAGAAATTTTTGAAGAGTTGGAAGCTGAGGTTGACCAAAATGTTTTAAATTAGGATTAGCGTTGATGAGATTTAGAGGGAAAAAAATTCTCCTCATTGCTATATGATAATATAATTACGATCTGCTTATCCAAAGAAGTGTTATCTTATTTCATCGAATTCTGAGCTTACTGTATCTAGATTTACTGAAATGCATGCTACCCACACTGTTGTTCAAGCACGTTGTCTGGAACTTGAAGCTGAGCTTTCTAAATTATTTGATAAGGTTCAAAAGGATGATTATACTGAATTAGTAAAAAAAAATTCCAATCTTGAGGTAAATCACTTAAATTTGCAGTTAAAATATCAAAATCTTTAATGAAAGTTTTGGAAATCAACACATCCCTCCACCCCTCGAGATGCGAATCTGAATTTTGACTAAGTCAATTGTAATTGAAAATACGAAAGCTTCCATTCAAGGAAAAGACAACGCCATCAAAAATTGAGAATGCAAATCTCTCAATTAAAAGATACCCGTAGTGAAGCAGACCGTACTCTTGATTTCAGGGCCTTAGATTTTTAGATCACCCAATTAACTTAAAAAATTAACGTTCTCCAAGAACAAAATAACTGCCTTGTTAAGATCACGCGTGCTAAACATATCGAACAAACAACTTCCTTGTTAAAATGACAATAAGATATACTGAAGCCCAAATACTTGAAATCTATAAAGCTTCACTTGATTCTGTAAAACCACAGAGTTCTTGCTTGGGATGGCACGGGTCAGGTTCGCGGCGGGTTTTAATGGACCCGTACCCGCACCACATTTATATATTCTACATTCGTACCTGCCCCATTACCCGTTGGGTACCCGGTTAATATTATCTATCGGTTTTTTGGGTTTCCCCGCGGGTATCGGGTATTCTCAATTGAATATTTTTATAGAAAAATTATGGGTATCAAGATTAAGTCACACTAAAATTCATCAAAAACTAAAGCAAAACACCCATATATATTCAAATTTTTTAAAAGTTAAAGAAAACAAATACCGTATTAGACGATTTAGCGTTTTCGAATAATTTATGTAACATTCAAATGTGTTAAATAATAGAAATAGTCTATATAAAAATACAATGGACAGAAAATTTATGTAATAATATATATATTTAATTAATCTATAATACAATAAAGCAACAGCACGAATTAGGGGTAAAACGGATACGCGTACTCGGGCGGGGTATGGTATTATCAAACCCGTCACTGAACCCATACCCGGCTAAATTCTTTTATCAATACTCGTACCCGCATCCGAACCCGCCAACCCGCCCCCAAACCCTACCCAACCGGTTCGAATTTTGGTTTTCCCCATCGGTTTCGGGTGATTTTGCCATCCCTAGTTCTTGCCCCTGGTAGGTATGCTATAGATGTTGAACCAATTCCCCCTCGCAATAGGAATAGTAGGTAAGTGCATCTAGATTATCTCAAACACCTTAAGGAAAGTGTGAAAACCTTCGCGAGATGTAGGGAAGAAACTAAGGTTGAAAGACCATTAGATAGCTCACTTGCATTTGCTTGCCTTTACACTAAACACTCTCAGGAACTGTTAGAATATATGATTGGCACTTATCCGAAAGACTTCAATCAACAAGATAAAAACCATGCTGCTACCCCTTTAACTAGGAAAAAGCAAGTTACTTTTGAGGACCAATGTAAAACGTCCAATAGTAACACACACAAACATGTAGAGCAACTGTGCATTCAGAAGACTAATGTCCTTGTGCCTCATTTTACAGGAGTAAATAGTTGCACTAATGCTAGCGGATCACAGCCTAGGAGCAATACCAAGAAAAATAGGATCTTGCCGGCTAAGAGTGTCAACACGAAGCAAGTAGAAGAACACCCTAGGACCAATAAGTCTAGTTTGAAAACCACGAATCGTGTTGATTATAGTATTAGCTCTAAGCGTACTGTAATTAATTCAAATTCTCATTCTATTTGATAAACATGTAACAAATGCTTAATTTCCGCAAATCATGATGTGTGTGTGGTTACTTATTTGCACTCTGTGAATGCATCCCCCTTTGTTAAAAATGTTGTGCGCAAAGTTAAGCAAGTTTGGATACCTAAGCAAGTTAAGCAAGTGTGGAAAGCAACAGGAAAAGTGCTTACCAGTGTTGGTTACCAATGGAGGCCCACAGGAAGAATATTCACTTTAGGAGAACAGTGCCCTTTAACTAGGCTCACTAAACCTAAAGTCGTGCCTGCTACGCAAACTGAAAACGTTAGTACTAGTAAATCTGTGATAACTAAGAAACTAAGTCACACAGCTCAGAAACCACTAACTAGATACCAACGTAGAAACCAACAGTACCAGGCAGTTCTCGTTCGCCTTCCCACTTCACCTGAGAATCAGGCCATTGCTCATGCTAACCAACAGGAACCCAACCAAAATTAGGGATCCAACTTTCCAAACTCTCCATCTTCGTCTGTTTTCAAATGCAGGTCGTACAGATCGTCCTTTGGTATTTGGACTCAGGCTGCTCAAAACATATGACGGGGGATCGCTCACGGCTCAGGAATTTCATGAAAAAGTTCATCGGGACAGTTAGATTCGGGAATGACCACTTTGGTGCTATCATGGGTTATGGAGATTACGTGATTGGTGACAGTGTGATCTCCAGGGTATACTATGTGGAAGGACTGGGACACAATCTGTTTTCTGTCAGACAATTTTGTGATTCTGATCTGGAAGTTGCATTCAGGAAGCATTCATGTTATGTTCGAGATACAGATGGTGTTGAATTAATTAAAGGTTCTCGTGGTTCTAATTTGTACACTATCTCGGTTGAAGACATTTATGATCGTCTCCCCAATCTGTTTGTTGTCCAAAGCCTCCAAGAACAAATCATGGTTATGGCATCGTCGTTTAAACCACTTGAACTTCGGTACCATCAATGACCTTGCAAGAAAGGATTTAGTAAGAGGCTTACCTAGATTGAAGTTTGAGAAAGATCATCTCTGCTCCACATGTCAACTAGGTAAGAGCAAAAAGCATACCCACACACCCAAAACTAAAAAAACAAACTTGGAAGTTCTTAATACCCTACATATGGACTTATGTAGACCAATGCGAGTGCAAACAATAAATGGGAAGAAATACATCTTAGTCATAGTTAATGACTATTCCAGGTTTACTTAGGTTAAGTTTTTGAGGTCGAAGAAAAAAAAAGTTGTAAACCCAGTGGTTCGTCCTGCAAATTTCTAAAGCAAATACAAATTAGTCTCAACAAAACTGTTAGATACATCTATATCGATAATGGTACAGAATTTGTTAATCAAGTTCTTACTGAATATTAAGAATGTGTCGGCATTTTTCACCAAAAACCAGTTCCCAGGACTCCACAACAGAATGCCGTTATCGAAAGACAGAATCCTATACTCGAGTGGAAGCTGCTGAGAACAATGTGATATTTTGCAAGTCTCCGATGTTTACTAGGGCAGAAGTGTTGCTTCCGCTTGTTTCAATAAATTCGATCCCTGTGTCACACTAGTCATAACAAAACCTATATGAGTTGGTGCATGATTTAAAAGCCCGATCTACTTTTTTTAGTGTCCTTGGTGCTATTTGTTACCATTCTAATGACAGCGAGGATCTGGGCAAATTTAAAAACCAACAGCTTGATATTAGAATTCTTGTTGGTTATGCAACAAAGCTGATGGGTTTAAATATCTACTACAATAAAATTAAAACCGGATGGAAGTTTGGAAAGTTTTCACGTTCTAATTTCGTGAGCCTGTCTGAGCCATTGGCTTTGTGCAAATTAGTACAGGACCCGCACTACTTTTTTGATGACAGACAAATAAGTTCAAGGCTCGTAACCCTATCCGGTTTCTGTCAGCACCTTTTGTTTCCTCACAATTAAGTTTATTCAAACCAATTGTTTGATGAATACTGGAACTCCTCGAGTTGATATACCAGTGTTCCATGCTCTAGCAGTTCTGTCTATTAACTCAGCGGTACTCCTTTCTTCTAATACATTGATATGGATGCACCTTCTCTCGTGATTCTCCGTCATCTTTGGCATTACAATCTCCAAGTTTTCAACAAGGCGTTGCAGCTGAATCTACTAGCTTGGAAAACAATCCACTTGCTCCTGTTGACAACGATCCCTACGTAAACGTGTTTGCTCCGGAACCTAGTTCTAAAGCATCATCATCTAGGGATGTTAGTTCAACATAATCAACTTATGTCACTCAAACACGTCATCATCTCGAGAAATAAAGCAAGGATCATTCGCTTGATAATGTCATTGGCAATCCCTCTCGACCAGTATCCACTAGAAAATAACTTGCAACCGATGCCTTGTGGTGATTGTATACCTCTGTACTATCAAAAGTTGAACCAAAGAACTTCAAATCTGCCATAAATGAAGATTGCTGGTTTCAAGCCATGCAAGATGAGATTCACAAATTTGATCGACTTCAAGTATGGGAATTAGTACCACGACCAGACTGTGTCATGATTATAGCTCTCAAGTAGATTTACAAAGTTAAACTTGATGAGTACAGTGATGTTCTGAAAAATAAGGCAAGGTTGGTGGCCAAGGGATATCAACAAGAGGAGGGAATTGACTTCGAGGAATCCTTTGCATCAGTTGCACGCATCGAGGCTATAAGAATCTTCATCGCTAATGCCTCCAGTAAAAACATGATCATCTATCAAATGGATGTCAAGACAGCATTCCTTAATGGCGAGTTGAAGGAAGAAGTCTATGTTAGTCAACCAGAGGGTTTCGTTGATCCAGACCATCCGACACATGTTTATCATCTGAAGAAGGATCTGTATGGTTTAAAGCAGGCTCCTAGGGCGTGGTATGACATCTTGTCATGGTTTCTTCTGGACAACAAGTTTTCTAAGGGTGTAGTTGACCCGACATTATTCACTCGGAAAACAAGCAAACATATTCTTTTTGTTTAAATATATGTAGATGATATCATATTTGCCTTGATCGACCCTAAAGCATGTGACATATTTTCCAATGAGATGAGTTCTAAATTCTAAATGTCCATGATGGGAAAAATGTCTTTTTTCTTAGGATTACAAGTTTCTCAAAATCCCAGAGGCATTTTCATTAATCAATCAAAATTTGCTCTAAAAATATTAAAGAAATTTGGGATGGATTTGTGTGACCATGTTGATATACCCAAGGTGGATCGACATAAACTGGATGAGGACCCCTTAGGGATTCCAGTTGACCAGACTCGATTTTGTAGTATGGTCGGCTCCCTAATGTACCTCACTGCCAGTAGACCCGACCTTGTATTCGCAGTATGCATGTGTGCTAGGTATCAGGCATCGCCTACCAAAAAGCACCTTGAAGCACTTAAACGGGTCTTTCGGTATCTCATAGGAACCATTAATTGGGGACTTTGGTATCTGAAAGACACCGATATGGCACTAACGGCCTATGCAGATGCGGACCATGCAGGTTGTCAAGATACACGAAGAAGTACGTCAGGAAGTGCTCAATTCCTTGGAGATAAATTATTCAGCTGGTCATTAAAGAAACAGAAAAGCACTGCGATCTCAACCACAGAGGCTGAATGCATTGCCATGTCTGGATGTTGTGCTTAAATACTTTGGATGAGGTCACAGCTGACAGACTACGATTTTGCCTTCAATAAGATTCCCCTGTATTGTGACAACCGCGGTGCTATTGCTCTCTGCTGCAACAATGTCCAGCACTCCATGTCCAAGCACATTGACATCCGACACCATTTCATTAGAGAGCAGGTTGAAAAGGGCATGGTTGAATTGTACTTTGTGACGATGGATTATCAGCTTGTGGACATATTCACCAAGGCATTACCAAGAGAGCGGTTCAAATTTCTACTCCCGCGACTTGGTATGAAGAGTATGACTCCGGAAACCCTTAAACGTCTTCAGGAAGGAGACGAGTAAAGGATGGTCTTCCTATATCCTATGTATATTTGTATATAATTAAACACAAAAACAAAATAAAAAAATATAAAACCTATAAACACCATAAAAAATCAAAAATTATAAAATACCAAAAATATTTTTCAAGACATGTCTTCTGTAAATCGATAACATTTACGGACCTAGAAATGCCATTCAATAATGACACGGGTCTTTAAATGAAGTTCGAGCGGAAGTTCAAAATGTTTTCAAAACATGTCTTTATGGCTTGCTGTTATTTCTGACTGCAACTCGCTTTTTAATTTGAGGAAAGCATGTCGCCAAAAAGACAGATGTTCCTAACAACGGGTAGTTAATTTTGCCCGAGCACGGATTACTTAATATCCGTGCATCCTAGGATTAATGTACGTTTCAGTGCATTTTTCCTCTTTCGGAAGAGAAGTCTTCCTTTTATACCCAAATAATTTTCTTCTTAATTGATTCTTCAAAAATTATTTGTGTTAATCACGGTGGTAAAGTGTTGTTGGAAACTCATAAATTTAGGTTTTTCAAAATAATCTTTTCAACTCAAACAACGACTACAGCTCTTTAGATAGAAAACGGGTCATTGTTTGAGGGGAGAGTGATTTCAAGTTTATTGTATCAAACATGGAAAAGGTTTTGTAGTAATACGGGGTTATAATTTGAGGAGGAGTTAATTAATTTTAACTCTAAGGGCCAAAATTGTCATTAGTTAAAGAGTTTAGGGACTTATGTGCTATATGCTAATTGTTTTCTAGCTCTATTAAACTACAAGGACTAATTCTGCCAATCTTCAAACTTGTTTACCCTAGAAAACCTTTTAACCAAAAATTAAGAGTGTTAGAAACCTAAGGGACCAAAACTGCCAAACCTCTAAACCTATAGTATTAATAGGTGGCGGTTTGACAATTTTGGCCAAACTTTTCTAATTTAATCAAACACACATACTCATTCTCTCTCTCCTCGCAAACCGCCACCCAGAACGTCTTGATTGATTCTCGATTTCTGTTAGATTTCTTGCTAAGGTAACTTGAAAACTTTATTCATTGCTATTAGATGATGCCTTAGGTGAAGTTAAACTATCCAAAACATACTCAAAATGTTTCATTCTAGATCGTATGTCATCGAAAATTAAATTTTATAGATATATATTGATTGGTGATTAGGATAGTATAACACCCCCATTTTGACATATAGCAGCGGAAGCTAATATGGGGTATTATTTCATAGTACAACAGTCATAATCATAGAAAATGACTCAAAAGAGACGTTTTTAAAAGATAAGTTATCATTCATTATTTCATCAGAGTTTTTACAAACAGAGGTCCCAAAATCTACATGAAAACATAAAGTTTGAATGATAACAGTTTAGCCATCTTCAAGTCCGTGCCACTTCGTGCCATAAGATGTTCAGTTACCTGAGATAAACATGCTAAAAAAGTCAACACTTTTGAAAGTCAAAGGGCTGTTTTGATTGTGGTTGTTGCTAAAATACCTATGCATAATTCTGTTTAAAAGTAGATATAAAGTGCTTAAACATCTTGCATCCCCCACATTGTGTTTAAATAGTCTTCGGACTCAATGAGGTAGTAGAAAGGCCTTATCTGATGTTTATGAGAATGTTTGGGTGATATTTGATTGCTGAATGATTAGGAAATCTTAGGATGCTGGATTTTGTTTGGATTAGCCAAATCATATAAAATTGAATGTACGGGGGGGGGAGTATAGGAGTTTTTCATGGTGGTTTGCCACATTCTTGGTAGTTGATTGCCTGTTGAATTCAATGATAGCGGTTTTGATAGATTTTCTGATAGCGTTTGAATGGAAAATGAGTGATAGCAGTTTGCAGAGTTCTTGATAGCGGTTTGATGAAAATGCTTGATAGCGGTTTGCTTAATTTGCCTAATAACGATTTGATTTTATTGAATATTTTAATCTGTGCAGGCAAACCGCTACGAGGTAGCGGTTTGATGAAGATTATTTTTATTATTTAAATAATCCAAACCGCTATTTCAAATTTTTTTCAAATGGTAGCGGTTTGATTAATTTTGAATTAAATATTCATAGCGGTTTGGTCGTGGCGGTTTGACTAAAATCCTATTTTAGTCATGGCAATTTGGTGCTATATCACACGGCGGTTTACCCAAACCACTACGTGGCGGTTTGGTAACCTGTCTCATGGCGGTTTACCTAAACCACCACGTGGCGGTTTGATAAACTGTTGGATGGCAGTTTGGGCCAAACTCCTATGCTTTGGCCCAATAAGCCCAATAACCACTCAAGGCCCATTCTATAGGCCCAATTACATAGATAACTCCCATTCGGGCTAAGTTAACTTGTGATTGAGCTTGTCGGATACTTTCTGCACTAATAACCTAGGTTGACTTGACTGTTTAATCCGTGTCTCAAAGTGTAGCATTTCACCACACCAGATTTATTCATTCCTTGATCAAACACGATATCTAATCAAACATAAGGCAAATGTTGTGTTCTAATATCAATTATCTGCTATTTTGTATATCTATGTTGATATTCTTATGCAGATAAGATGGAAAAAGAGAATTTACCTGCTTCTACTAGATCAGATGAGCAATTGGTCCCCGTCAAGGCACGCTTACCTTATGGGAAAAGCAATCTCCTCTTGGACCTACATAAATTGCAAAAGAATCCAATCTTTCGCATATCTGTTGACATTATCTAGAACATAAACTTCTTCAGAGCTTTCTCTGCATCAGAAAATGTTCCCTCTATCTACATACAGCAGTTCTGGAACACTCTGACACAAGAAGCAAAGACTGGGAATCAGTTCCAACTGGATGAAGAGCGTAGTTTTACACTTAATATCTAACTTTCTCAGTGATATGCCTGGGATTACTCCTAGTTAACCCAGCTAATTTATTGTGTCACCTCCTGCTGGTGAAATGAGTATGGATTTCGAAAACGAGCTGTGTTATCCTGAAGCAATTCACTTGTTTCCCCACATGCATTGAACAACCTGTAGCAGACCATGAGAGCAATTCTGTCTTTGATCTACCAGTGCTTAACTGGCAAGACTTCAGGGAATGACAAACCAAGACACCCTGTTCTTCAAATGTTGTGGGGAATTGTGACAAAAACCAATGTTGACTATGTTGAACTTCTGTGGGAAGAATTTGTTCAAGGAATTCAGACCTTCTTTACTCATTGGGATAGTAACAAAATTCCACCAAGAAGCACCTCCTCACATCATCCCTTATTGCGGTTCACAAAGCTAAATAAGATACCTACTTCGGAAGCAAAAATAACACCACATGAACCGAGTCCGCCCAGGCATGTTACGGGTGATGACTTTCTTCTTGTCAATCTCAATTTCGTCCCAAAAGGTGAAAAGGATGAAGTTTTTGGAATGCCTATTCCAAATCAGTTGATCACAGAAGCTTTCTTCTTGGCCCCCTCTGATCGTCATGCAGTCAGATCTCACATGCGGATTCTCAGTGTCGTCAGTCTCAAGACAATATCCAGATACGGCTACACCTACTTGAAAGAGATTGTTCTACGCATAGCTGGCTACAAGGAATACAAGATCTCAGAATCTGATTTCAAGAATCTGCATTCTAATGACTTTAAAGATCTATATCTGCTTCATCTTCAAGGCAAGCTCAACCATCTGTCTGGATCTGACCTGCTCAATGCAGTCAACATGTGGATTAGGAACATTATTATCAGAAAATGGGTGGAAGACTTGTAGCTCGGCATTAAGAGCTATCAGACGAAGCTCAACCTCACTGAACCAAACTGGGATGCATCTAATTTTCTATTCAAAGAAGATTACACCATTGTTTCCAAGCACGGTCCAGAATCTACAAAAGATAGAATGATCAGAATAAGATGAAGAGGGAAAACCAAGGTGCAGCAAGTTTAGGTGATGGCAAGTTGAATAGGAATCTGGATAAGCTGGATCACATGGTTAAAGTCTTCAAGCTTGATTTAAAGTACAACTAGGCCCTGTAAAAGTAGAATATCTGGTATGAGGATGATAGAAGAAGGAGTAAAGACTTTATGGAGTGATTGAGAGCCGACTCAAGATTAGGAGAATCTTCCGAAGTCTGGAAAGCTTTGTCAGTGGAAGGTTAAGAGATGTTGACTATAGACTTATTCAGAGAACTGAATGATTTCATCGTTCTGATACTCAGGTCAATATCATCTTATTTTGTATAATATATCTTGTACAGTATTATAAATATGTAGTGTATCTTTACAAGTATAAAGTTTTTCAAGAGTTTTTAATTAAACTCAAAATCTTTCAAATTTTTTATACTCGTCACTCACACGTACCCTCATAGATTAAGGGGGAGCATTAATATGTTTCCCTTTCGACTTGTGAATAATCAGCACATTTTTCTCCTAGTTTTCTAACATATTTGAATCCATTGGTATCCAAAATATCAAAGGGTTTGAAATTTTTAATAAGGGGAGAAAATGTGATTTAAATATGAAAACTGATAAAAAATGTGATTTTGTGGACTCATGTGTATACTCCATCCTTCTTGTGCTAAATATTTTCGTTTAATCGATGCACATGTTGAGGGGGAGCATTTCTGAAAATTCAAAAACTATCGAGGTACTAAAAGCTTTGATATTTATATCACAAGTACCTGATTGAATTTTTCAATTGGTTTTATGGCAAGGTGAACTATACCAAAATGACCGACCATGTATTTAATTTTATCAAAATTATAAGGTTGGTAAGGTTAGGTATTAGTTCCCATGATCCAGCCAGAACCAGAGGGATCTACCCAGGGACAATCCACTAGTTAGTGTAGAAGTCCTTAAGTATGACATAAAAAAGGAGTAAAAGTGAGAATAAGGGAATAGTGCTGACTGAGATGGTGATGTGCTGTCGTTGTATGGTATATTTAAGATGATTCAAGTTTTAAATTTATATTTTGCCGACTAAACCAAAAACAACACTTTAACGGACAGTGTACCCGATCGGTAGTAGTTTCGTGGTAAGTAGGGTGTCTATAACACCCCCATTTTTGACATATAGCAGCGGAAGCTAATCTGGGGTATTATTTCATAGTACAATAGTCATAATCATAGAAAACGACTCGAAAGAAACTTTTTTAAAAGATAAATTATCATTCATTATTTCATCAGAGTTTTTACAAATAGAGGTCCCAAAATCTACATGAAAACATAAAGTTTGAATGATAACAGTTTAGCCATCTTTAAGTCCGTGCCAATCCGTGCCATAAGATGTTCAGTTACCCGAGATAAACATGCTAAAAAGGTCAACACAATGGTTGAGTGAAATTCATAGGTTTATAATAAATAGTGTGAATACAAGTTATCATAAGAGTGGGTTACGTTGTTATACACCCATAAGTGTAATAATTGCAATGAGTACAATTATTATGGAAAACAGTATTATTGAGTCTAAGCTCATGGTACCGAGGCCTTGAGGAAAGGACTTAGGTAATAATATATCAGAATAGCATACAGTTGGAAAACCTTTTTATGGTTTAAGCATGTATCCCCCTCACGAGTTTATGAAATATTAAAGAGATTTAAAAGTAAGGCTATGAACTCACCTTAACAGTATAGGGAAATCTGATTGATGGCAAAAGTATATAAAGTGAAAGTAACGGCTTCGTCACGCAACCTGGGGTGATATGTCAAGTCTTAGTGTGATGTTTTATATTTCAAAACTTCATAAAGTTTAACGTATATCTTTGATTTATTAAATTAGGGAAATATTGTATCGCTGTTCGGGCTATCATAATCCAGAGGCCATGTAGTATCGTTTGAGGAGCCAGGGCACTTTAAATCGTAAACCCAGCAAACTCGGCAAAACGAAAACTCAAATAAAACCCTTCATATGAAATTCCCTAGTAACGTGATACGATAAGATTTTAAGTTTCTTCAAAAGTTAGTTGATGATAAATTATGTTAAATATATAACGAAATAATGCGTCGATTTATGAATAATAACGATAAATGTGTCGGGTTTTAATAAATCGATGTATTTATAATAATTCTATTTATTTTTAATAATTTATATAAAAATAAATATATTATTATATTTTTTAAGTTTGGCAAAAATTTGGTGCTCAATATATACCCTTGGTTGAAAAAACTTTTACAACTTTCAGTCCTAATATATAAAGTGTAAAGAATATAATTTAAACCTTTAACTTTGAAACTTGGCAAAATAGGTCCTTATAGTTATAATATTAGAATAATGACATTTTCAGCCCTTTATTTTATAAATTTTAAAAAGTTACGATATATACCCCTATGCATGGAAATATTTGTAAAACAAGTCCAAAAAGCCATGCAAGCTTATTTTAGGATTCTAAATGATATTTGCAGGTTATAGCTTATTAGAATAAGCTAAAATATGATGTTTTAACATAACAAAAGTTTAGAAAAAGGATTCGTTAGCTAGAAAATCAAAACGGGTCGTTTTTACGGTTTTAATCAAAAACACACAGGTTTGAGGATTCAAAGCTTCAAACAAGAGTTAATGTATGATCTTAAGAGTATTATGAACATTCTAATATAGAATATAAGCTTATGGAACAAGATCTTAGGCTTACTTGAGCTAAAATGGGTCTAAATAGGTTTTTATGACTCGTACGCCTAGAAATGGCTTCAAGACTTCGTTTTTCTTGCTTCTTGGCTTCTATTATGAGCTTAGAGACTTCTCTTGATTCTTATTGGTCTGAGTTAGAACTCCATTGAGGTGTACGATGAAATTTGAGGTGTGGTTTGAATGTGGTGGTGGTTTTGGCTATTTGTTAGGAAAATATTGTAAACAGACTTAATACTGTTAGTATTAAAGTTAAGTCTGTTAGTTATAGTTAGTACTGATAGGTATTGAAGGGCAGGAGGTGAGTAATAAAAAGCTAGAAAACTAGATATGAGATTGAAGGGGGGTTTTAAGGCCATGCTAGGATAAGGAACAAAGAGGTGACAAACCCCCTTTGGTGGGCCAAGTACATTCGCAAGAGGTGATGGAGGTGCTTCTAGCTATTGGTGACAAAGGTAAGGTGAGGTCATGGAGGTGATTGATGTGCTTGGTTTAAAAAAGGTAAAAATGGGTATCGGCTGGTTTAGGGTTTGGTTTTTTAGGGTTTTGTACTTTTAGATTGAGTTAGGGTAGGGTTTAGAGGATAGAATTAAGGTTTAGGATTATTAATAGATTTAAGATTAGGGGCTTAGGATTAAGGTTAGGGCTTATTTTTAGGTTTAGGGGTTTAGTATTATGTTAGAAAAGTGAAAATAGGGTTTAGGGTTTCGTTTTAGGGTTAAGAGATTATAGATTAGGGTTTAGGATTGAAATTAGGTTTAGTTACATGTTTTAAAAGACATGCATTAAGTCTTGTACCTTGTCCTAAAGTGTGGTAAGAAATCAAAGTAGATATAGCGTAAATGAACCTAATATTACTTCTTGCATATTGACTCCAATATGAGCTTTAGAAAGTTGTTAACTTGATTTTGAGGGAAAGAAATATTCAAATGTTGTGCTAATGATACTTAATACACATGGCTTTAAAGGGCTTTTAACCATTGAATTTATATGTATACATTAAATATAATTAGGGTTTTGATATAAACGTTATCGATTAAGTTTGTTTTGATATAACATTTAGAAAAGCGTACGTTAAAAGGATAATGTACTTGGTAAACGAATATTAAGCTTATAACTTGACATAATAGTATTGTTTACCATGATATACAACATAATATAGATGACATTGGCGTGAGCCTCTGTTTTACTTTTAGAGATGCAAGTTACAATGCATAGATGAGTAAAGTCACAAAATTTCCTGTATAAAGGTGGTATATATATGAATAGATGGTATATTACAGTGCATCTAATTTTAATAGATGGATATTACTTAATGAAATTGCAGGGTGTATAGATGTCAAACACTTGAAGCGAGTTAAATCTATCAATTAAATTATATCTTGGTTATCTAATCTATATTAAATCATATTCTATTCCTAAACCTATGTTAAACCTATGATCAACATTCCTAAATCCTAATTCTAGACCGGGAAAAGGGGTTTTTTAGCTTGAAGACTGACACGTGTTTGGTGGTGACAATAATCCGCAATTCAAGGCACTTTTTACCCACGCAAGCTAATTAACAAAAGATAAAAGAGCGGTTGAACCCTTAATATAAGAAAAACTAATATTAACCATTATTAATCAGATTAGAATGTTGGTTTGTTTATTTAGTGCAATGATTTCTTCTCTCGAGATGGCATATCATTCTTAAGACTTAGGCGTTACATCATCCTAAGACCTAGACACATTAATTCTGTCACAACTAAAGCATCCGCATAAAGCATCCTTATTTGCTGATTATAATCTATCTTAGGGATTAAAGCAATGGTGATCTTGTTAAACCCTAGCTCATAGAGACTTTACCCACTTACCGCTTAATGGAAATTTATACACTAGTAGTCTAGTTGTCCAACTATCCAATGGAATCAGAACGTTACTTGTTGAATTATCTAGGTCACCTGCTAGTCAACACGATCAATAAACCATTGGCAATATCCAATTAATAGTTAAGCCCGAAGCGTATCCTAGACACAGACTTACAAGGACAATATTTGTGTAACTATTATTCTAGATGTATAAATTACTATATGGAGAGCTATTCCGGACTCTAGATCTGCTTGGTCCACTTCACTAGATCCAGTTGAATGATATTTCGCATACAAAAGCGCGTAAACAAGTATAAATTGATAAACATAAACAAGCACTCAACGATAAATCAAGAAATCGAGATAAACAAATACCAAACATAATAGATATTGGCACGCCATTTCGGGAGACTATTTCTTTGATGTATAACCTTGTAAGGGTTTCCATACTATCTGTCTCTCGGGTAGGGATGAAGTGTGCGGATTTGGTAAGGCGATCGACAATGACCTAGATTGTGTCATGTCCGTTGGAGGTTTTAGGTAGTTTTGTGATGAAATCCATTGTTATTCTCTCCCACTTCCACATAGGAATCTCTGGTTGTACCAGTAAGGCCGGATGGATTATGACAATATACTTTTTAACTCTAAAGAGCATGTTAAAACAATTGCCACATACCTCCGCGATGATTGCCTTCAATGTTAACCACCATAGAGTTTCTTTTAGATCCAGATACATCTTTCAGAACCTGGAGATAAGGAATACTATCGATTTATGGGACTCATGCATGATCAAGTCTCTCAGATTACCAAAGAGTGGTAACCAGCTTCGGTTTTTAATACAACGAGTTCCATCAGGACGTATTTCAAATGATTTGTCCATAATCCTCGTAGTTTATATTTTCTTCCTTGAGTGCTTCAGTTTGAGCTTTGAGAATTTGTGATGGTAAGTTTGGATGAATGGTCATAAATAATGATCTAACTCGGAGTGGTTTGATTCATTCCTTCCGGCTTAAGGCATCTGCTACGACATTTGCCTTTCTAGGATGGTAGCGAATTTCACAATCGAATCTGCAGCAATTCAACGCAACGGCTTGTCTCAATGGTTCAACTCTTTCTGATCAAGGATATGCTAAAGACTTTTATGATCAGTGAACATAGTACATTTGGTGCCATACAGATAGTGTCTCCAAATTTTAAGAGCGAACACTACTGCTCCTAATTCGAGATCATGAGTGGTATAGTTTTCTTCATTAGGCTTAAGTTGTCGGGATGCATATGCAATAACCTTCTCTCTTTTCATTAATACCGCTCCCAGACCTTGATGGGATGCATCACAGTAAATAACAAAATCATCATTTCCTTCTGGTAATGCTAAGAGTGGAACTTCATATAGCTTCTGTTTAAGCAGTTGGAAAGCCGACTCTTGGTCTTCGCCCCAGCTATACTTCTTGTTTTTCTAGGTTAATTTAGTCAAAGACTTTGCAAACTTTGAGAAATCTTTGATAAATCTACGATAATAACCGGCGAGTCCTAAGAATTGACAAATTTCTATGGGTGTAGTAGGAGATGTCCAATTCTTAACTGCATTAATCTTGGCGAGGTCAACATGAAGTCCTTGATTATCAATTAAGTGTCCAAGAAATTACACGATACGAATCCAGAAATCACACTTGGAGAACTTGGCATACAACTTCTCTTTCTTGAGTAATTCTAGTATTATTCTCAGATGATTTGCGTGCTCTTCTTTGTTACGGGAGTAGATGAGAATATCATCGATGAACACTATCACAAATTTATCCAAATATGGTTTATACACATGGTTCATAAGATCCATGAATACAACAGGTGCGTTAGTTAAACCAAATGGCATCACTTGAAATTCATAGTTTCCGTATCTTGTTTTGAAAGCAGTCTTAGGAATATCTCCATCCCTTACTCTCAGTTGATGATAGCATGATCTTAACTCAATCTTCGAGTAGGCACTCGAACCTTAAAGTTGGTCAAATAAGTCATCAATTCTGGGTAATGGGTAACGATTCTTTATGGTAAGTTTATTCAACTCCCGATAATCGATACACATTCTGAAAGATCTATCTTTCTTTTTGACAATTAAGACAGGAGCTCCCCAGGGTGAAGTACTTGGTCAGATAAAACCTCGGTCTGCTAACTCTTGATGTTGGTTAGATAGTTCCAACATTTCTGAAGGAGCTAATCTATAAGGTGCTCAGGCTACAGGTGTTACTCCTGGAATTAGATCAAATTTGAATTCTACTTGGTGAACGGGAGGAAGGCCAGGTAGATCATATGGAAAAACTTCTGAGAATTCTCTGACTACTAGGATATCTTCTAGTCTTTTCTCGTCTGACTTCTTTTCCATTACTTGGATTACGAAAACTTAACATCCTCGGGATATATATCTTTTGGATTTTATACAGGATATGAGACTTAGTCGGGTTTTACTTTTGTCACCTTGGATGATTAAAGTTTCACCGTTGATTGGGATGTGGATGACTTTCTCGTCACAAATAATTCTAGCATGATACTTAGATAACGAATCCATATCAATGACGATGTCGAAACTACCAAGTTTGATTGCCATAAGATCAATTTTGAAAGGTTGGTTTAAAAAATTCAGAGTTGCACCCTGAATAATAGTGTTTGTGCTTACTAGATTTCTGTCAGCCATTCCAATATTGTAAAAGGTATCTATTGTAATGGGTGGAATATTTAGCCTAGAGGCAAGAGATATGGATACGAAGCTTTTATCGGCTCTAAAATCAAATAATACTAGAATCAATAATACTCTAGCTAGAATGTAGTTTAGAAGGAACATACCTGTGACTACGTTCCGGGTTTTATGAGCATTCCTATACCTTAGCATGTGGAGCTCTTCCTGGGCATTGTTGTTGGATGGTCTTTTTTGGCACTGATTTGCATATGCCTGAGAAGTGTTAAAATACACATATCTGTAATACCTTAAATAACCAATTAAACCCAAAACAACCAAAAATGGCAAAAATATGCTGTAATTTGTGTTTTGTGTTTGCAGGTTACCGGAAACTATCAGAAATCACAATTAAAACCTGCAAAAAAAACGGGCAAGCACGGACACGAGAATCAGAAGAGTACAAAAAGAAGCCAAAGAATCAAAAGCCGGAAGCCGAAGCCAGAAAAGTCAAGCCTCAGTCAAATCCAGTCAAAATGGTCAAATCATGGTCAACAAAAGTCAACAAAGCCCAAAATATTCCATTTAAGCCCTTCAACTTTCAGAAAAATCCATAAATGGTCCCTAAGCCTAAATGGGCCTCACCCGGATCCTTAAGCCCAAAACCATAGCCCAACTCTCTTTTTATTAAACTCCAGGGACCATTCCTGCAAATCCTGAAACTAGTTTATAACTAGAAAATGAGAAAACAAAGAAAGGGACTGAAAATGACAAGAGGCCAAAGATCAAACCGTTTTTACTCATTCAGTTATAAACTTGGCGCCAAAGACCCATTTACTGTTCATCATCACTTTCATTTCACTAGCCAGGGTAAAACAAAGGGCTTTTTGAAATTAAAGGGTACGGACGACTATTCAAGTGCTCTACAACCAAATGGCAGGGATATTATAGTCTAATCAATTGTTTACTTAACCTCACTCAAGCTCTAGGCCACGTCAGCAATGGTGAAAGCACACATAGTGATGGGTTTTTGTGCTAATCTACTCACAAAAGAAGCACAACATGTCACATCATGGAATGACACGCTGGCGATCCTTAGATACACACAAGTGATCAAATGGCTCTCATTTACTCTCCAATGATTAAAGAATCTAATGGTGATGATTTAGCTAAGCTGTGAAATCCAAGGCAAGCCTCAGAAGCTTAGCTTAGGCACTATAATAGAGCCCTCACCTCTCACACACACAAAAAAAGGGAGAGATTTTTAGTAGCTTTTAGTCTAGCTTAATTTCGTATTTTTCTTAAATGTAATTTTCCTTAAATGTTTTTGTAATCTCCTTTTTAAGTAATGTAATCAGTATCTTTTATTAATGAAATTCAGTTTAAAGCTCTTTAAATCTCACTTTTAAGCTCTCATTTAAACTCTCAATTTAAAAAATAAAATTTAAGCCCCCTTTTTACCTGTTTTCCTAATAAGCTTAATAAGCTCATAATAAGCTCTTTCAGTCTATAAGCTGAAATAGAGCTTATTTAATTCAGTAATAATCATATCTAAATCTTAAATCAGCTTAAGTATTAATTTACCTTTATCTGTGGATTTATGAGCTTTTTGGAAGGGGATCTTAACTTGGAAGAGATCCCATGGACTTATACCCTAGCTTATTAATAAGCTAGGGAGCTTGTAGCTGCCCTTTTGGGTCCTCTTGTTTAGCTAGAGGTGTCTTGTAAGTTTCTCATTTAATCCCTTTTATTCTAGCTTAAAATAGTTTTTTCCTATTTGCTATCTATGCTTATTTGCTATAATTCAGTCTGCTTATTATGCTTTAAGTTGTGTTTCATCTAGCTATTAATCATTTTAGCTTATCTGTTTTTGATCAAAATAGTTTAGATCATAGTTTTATAAGTAATTTTTCATAAAATCTAAAAAAAAAACCAAAAATATTAGATAGAATAGATTAGATCTTTGATTTCTAGTTATTCAATTGTTAGATCATGTTAAGTAAATTTGATATAAGCTAGTTAATATCTGGATTTGAAGTTTTAATAAGTAGATTCAATCTTTTAAAGTTTTTCAAACCTGTCAAAGTTTGAAAGGGGTGTTTGGCATAAGCCATTTTGACTAACAAAAGTCAAAGTTTTTTTGTGCAAACCACTTGAGTCAGTTTCTATTTCATAAATAATCATTAGGAAGTGAGATTTCAAAGCTTAGTTTGCTGATTTTCAAAAGTTATGGCTTATAATGATGACTCCAGCACCAGGGTACTTTTAGGGTTAAAGTTAGATGGCTTATTTTTGAGATAGGGACTCTAGGCTTTGATTGTGCTTAAATCTAGTTTTAACACACTCATTTGAGAGTGTATAGAGTAGTGGTAACCCTTAAGGAAGCCTGCACTTTTAGTCTTTGTGGTATTACCAATTGCACCAGCAATACTAACATAAGTTAGTACTGCTGATATTTAAGCCCCAATTTAAGCCAGCAATGTTAGGATTTAGTAGCTTATCTTTTAGTATTTTATAGTTTAGTTATAGCTTAATATAGATTAAGACTTACATTTTATTTTCTAGCTTATTTACCTAGCTTAATTCAGCTGTCAAAGTCACTAAAAAACCTGAAAAATACAAAAACAGTAGGTTAAATATTTAGTTTCTAAAATCTGAATTCTAGCTTAAGGTAGTAGTTTTTATTGCTTAAATAGTTAGTTTATAAGTAGTTTAATAAGTTTTTCAAGAAGTCTAGTCTAGATTTGCCTTTTTGAGCTTTTTAGCTTTAGATTTTGATTTTGTGCATTTACTTAATTCCTAGAGTTAGCCATGTTTTATAATCATTTTCAATAGCTTAAAAGTGTTTCCAGCTTTTGTTTCTTTTCTCAATTAAGTTTAATTCTAACTTATGGAGTTTAAGACAACTATTAGATATTACTTTTAAGCTTATTTTGAGCTTTTTAACTTATTTAGTAAAACCAGGATAAGCCCTTGTTCCTGTAAAACAACTTATAATAAGTTTATTAAGACATATTATAGAATTTCAGACCATATGCTTTTGTTAAAGTAGTTCTCTTCACTTTCCTACAACTTTGCTTCCTTAAGTTTTTTCATTTTAAAGCTTTTAAAATTTCAATGCTTAATGGCGGCGTAGTTTTGTAATCGGTGTTGGCTCCTCAGGGTTAGGTAGTGTAACTTTTTATTTTTCATTGTTTTTTTCTGTTAGTCCTTACGGTAGTTAGTTAGTTTCCCCGTTAGTCCTTTAGGTTTTTGCACCATTAGTCCTTAGTTAAGTATTTAATTAAGTTTATTAGTTTTAATTAGTAAATTAGGTTTATGTCTAATGAGTTGAAATTAAGATTTATTTAAAAGATAAAAAATAGGGCTTTTAAATTTTTATTAATTCTGCACATTTTCTATATTTTCTAGTTAATTTTGTATAAAATTTTAGGAATTTAATTTTTTAATAGATTTATTATTTTTATAGTTTTTAATTATTTAAATTTTAGAAAAACCATATCTTTAATCTAAAAAGCTAAAATAGTAAATTCCTATTTTCTAAACAAAAAAAATTCTTTCTCTTTAACTTATTTACTTAGGAAAAATATAATTTTAATTACTTCACAATTTTTATATTTAGGATTTAATTAGAATCAAATAGTTTTTAATTGATAAAAAATTCAAAATAATCTAAAAAAAATTAATTTATTTTAATTTAGGTTTAGAACTTAGTTTGCAATTTTTAGGGTAAATTTTAGTCTATTTGCTTAATTGTCGCGTTTTATATGTTTTCGTATATGTTTAATTGTTAAAATTGCCTTTAATTTCATTTTAATTGTTTGCTTTTAATTTAGTAAGTCATAGAGCATCAAATCATACCTATTTTCTTTATTCAAATTATCATCCAAGCTAAACGCGGTTTATTTCACTAGTCGATGGGGAAACGACCCTGGTGATCATATTTAACCCGTTAAATATACGTATTAAATAATATATTATATATATTTAGAGAGTGAATTTTCTTAGGAAATTTCTTAATTGCTCTTGTGGAATATTATTTTTATAATATATTTTATTGTGTGTATAAACTTCAACACCAAGTTTTTGGCGCCGTTGCCGGGGACTAGTGTTTAAGATTCCTTCGTTTTTAGTTTATTTGGTTTGAAGATCCTTTCACCCTCGAAAGTTTCATTCTTGGTTTATAATTCAAAAATCCAAAAAAAATCATAAAAAAAGTAAGAAATATTTTCCTTTTCTTTTTAGTATAAGTAAAAGAAAAAAAAATAGAAAAATCAAAAAAATAAAAAAATTCTTCCTTTTTAATTAAAAAAATAAAAAGCTACCAATTGGTATCTTCTATTGAGATATTATCATTTCAATTTCCGGTGAACTTGCAATTGTTCCCAATTCGTAATCAAAGATTTAACACTTGCCTTTTGTGTCTCTACGACGTACGGCTCACCTTGAAAAGCAATTTTCAAGAGCTACCGTGAAGTAGTTGATTATTTGGTTTAAGTCTCTTTCGTGTAACCGTTAAAATTCATTGCTAAAAAAAAAAAAAAAAAAAAAAAAAAAAAAATTTAGTGTAAAGTTTTGCTTTTTAATTGTTAATTTTTCCTTTTTATGCGCACTCGTTCGCAATCTCGTAGACGTCGTCAACAACAAACTCTTCCGGTTGAACCAATTGTTGAACAAAACGTTGTTCCAATGGCCGACAATCGAACGATGGCCCAAATGTTACAAGCACCCATCGAGGGGTATGAAGATGCTATAGTTGTTCCACCGATCAATGCTAACAATTTCGAGCTTAAGCAACCTTTAATCAATCTTGTGCAAAGCAACAAATTTACGGGTAGACAAGATCCCCACAATCACCTTCGATTTTTTAATAAGGTCACTTCAACGTTTAGACATCCAGAAGTTCCGAACACTTCGGTTAAGCTTTTGCTTTTCCCTTTTTCTCTAGACGGTGAAGCCCGAGATTGGTTAGACAAAGAACCACCAAGATCAATTCTCACATGGGACGACCTTGTTTCAAAATTCATAAACCAATACTTCCCACCTTCAAAAACCACTTACTATCGGAATGAGATCATTACTTTTTACCAAAAACCAAACGAAGCCTTCAATGAAGCATGGGAACGTTTTAAAGGACTCCTTCGTCAATGTCCTCACCATGGCTTTTCAGAACTCCACCAACTCGATACTTTTTACAACTCTTTGAATTCAAACGATCAAGATGCCTTAGATTCTGCAGCAGGTGGCAATTTCTTGGACAAAATGCCTCAAGAAGGTTTAGCGATTATTGAAAGCAAGTCAAAAGTTCGTTACTCAAGAAGTCGTGCTAATGATTCAAGAGTGAGTACGGATGCTCCTCTTTCTAATTCTTCACCTTCTAATAATTCTTTCGATATGCAACAAATAGCCGCTTCTCTCGAGGATAAGATGACTATCAAGATGAACAAAATGTTGAATGAAATGAAAGCTTTAGTTGTTACTACTCCTGCACCCGTCAAAGCAGTTGAGGAAGTATGTGTCACTTGTGGATCAAATCACAATTTTAACCTTTGTCCGTTAACTCGAGGTGGAAATGATTTTCCCGTTTTTCATGACAACATCCAACAATTTCAACAAACCGCAGCCATTGGTAATTTTCTCCAAAGAAACCAACCTTCCAATTTGGCAAGTCAAATGAAACCACCAGGTTTCAATCAACCGAATGTCCAAACCAACCAAAACCGATACCAAGGAACCAATTCTAATTTCAATCAAAACAGAGGAAACTTTAATCAAAACCGTCCAAACAACCAAAATCAAGTTTATCAAGCACCACCATACCAACCACCAACCAACCACCAATCAATCAAGTTTTACCTTACCAACCTCCAACAAATAGTGTTTCTAAAACAGATTTTGAAAGTTATGCTAAAGCTAATGATGCTAACATGAATAACTTGCAAATGAAGTTGGATAATTTTCAAAGAAACCAAAATGATTTTCAAAGAGTTTACAATGATTCTCAAAAGAAGCAAGTTGATTTTCAGAAAATGATACTCAGTTTCATGCAAAGTTATCATACCAACCAACCTTCAAGTTCAAGTACTTTACCTAGCAATACCATTCCAAATCCTAGGAACGAAGCCAAGGCAATTACAACTCGTAGTGGTGTTTCTTACGATGGACCTCCGATTCCACCGCCGGTGGTGGAAAAGGAAAGTGAGGTGACAAAGGATACGGAGCTACCGAGCACCGAAGACATCCAACCTCCATTGGTCCAGGAACAAACCAAAGACAAAGAACCAATCGAAGAGCCTTCTTTAGCTCAAAAGACCAAACCTAATTTGCCTTACCCTTCAAGACTTGCAAAAGAGAAAATTCGTGAAAAGGATGATATCCTAGCTTCAAAGTTTATGGAAATTTTCCGTAATCTTCATTTTGAGCTAAGTTTCGCGGATGCTCTCATTCATATGCCAAAGTTTGCTCCGATGTTCAAAAAGATGCTTAATAACAAAGACAAGTTAATTGAGTTAACCAAAACACCGTTGAATGAAAATTGTAGTGCGGTTGTCCTAAAAAAGCTTCCAGAAAAGCTAGGTGACCCCGGTCGATTTCTCATTCCATGTGATTTTTCAGAGTTCGATAGTTACTTAGCCCTTGCCGATTTAGGTGCTAGTATCAATCTCATGCCTTTATCCATTTGGAAAAAGCTTCAACTCCCGGGCCTAACTGAAACAAAAATGGTGTTAGAATTAGCCGACCGTACAATTTCCAAACCAACCGGTGTAGCTGAAAATGTTTTTGTCAAAGTAGGGCCTCCCACCACAACCCCCACCCCCCACAGCAACAACACCACCTCCAAAAGTACCCTGAACAAACCAACGCCCAAGAACCAATCGAAGAACTACTTATTATGGCCAACGAAAACCAAACCACATTAGCCTAACCCCTCAAGACGACCACAAGAAAGAGAATCGTGAAAACGGATGATAAACCATGCATTCACCGTTAATTGTGAACAATTTTTCGAACTCATCAAATATGAGCTAATAATACTGCGGAATGCACATCAATACAAAATCAAAGAAGCTCCTATGTATAAAAAAGCATAACAACACATACACGTTCATTGAGTTAACCAAAACACCGATGAATAAAATTGTAGTGCTGTATGTCCAGAAAAAGCTACCAGAAAAGCTAGTGACTATACTCCACCACCGGTCGATTTCTCATTCCATGTGATTTTTCATGAGTTGATAGTTACTAAGCCCTTGCCTATTTAGGTGCAAGTATGCAATTACTTACGCCTTTAACATCTGGAAAAAGCTTCAACTCCTCAGGCCCTCACTCGAAACAAAAATGGTATTAGAATTAGCCGACCGTACAATTTACAAAACCAACCGTGTAGCTTAAAATGTATTTGTCAAGATAGGAAAGTTTAACTTCCGCTCCGATTTTCGTTGATACTAGATTTTAGTAGCCGATCCTCGAGTACATTAATACTCGGTGCGACCCTTTCTTAGGACGGCTCAATGCTTTAATCGATGTTTTATGAAGAGAGGATTACTCTTAGGAATGATGATTCAATCGAGTTAACCCTTAAATGTCGATGAGCACCTTCCTTTTCTTACAACAATCATGAATCATATGAAGAAAGTTATGATTCTCAATGATGTTACTTGTAAGAGTACTCACAAGACAGTACTTGATTTTCCGATTCCGTTGCTTACAACAAACCTTCCCGTACTTCGATCCGAATTGTTTTCCTAATTCATCTCCAACACATGACTCCATTGATGAAATGAATTCTACTCTTGAGCAAGCCTGATTCTTTTATAGCAATCGAGGATGAACCATTTCACCAGTTTTTCAATTGCTACTTCTATGATCCCGAGGGTGACGATTCTCATTCTCGAGGCACTTCTCATAATGATCCATTACCACCCAAAACCAAGGAGATTACTCCCCGGAATTTCAAAAGTCTTAAAGTTGATTGAATCAAAAATCCTCAGAAGACAGTTGCCCCCGAAGTCGATCTTAAAGAGTTACCTCCGCATCTCGAGTATGCGTTCTTAGAGGAAAATAACAAGCTTCCAGTTATAATTTCAAAAGATTTGAGCCAAGAAGAAAAGACCTCACTCATTAATGTTCTCAAAAACCGAAAACAAGCAATTGCTTGGAAACTTTCTGATATCAAAGGCATAGATCCAGAGTTTTGCTCTCACAAAATCCTTTTAGAAGATGATTACCAACCTTCAGTCCAAAATCAAAGGAGGGTTAACCCTAAAATCCATGCTCCAAGAAAGAAGTAGAAAAACTTCTTGACGCAGGATTGATTTATCCAATCTCGGATAGTCCATGGGTTAGTCCAGTCCATTGTGTTCCTAAAAAAGGTGGTATGACCGTTGTCACAAATGAAGAAAATGAGCTGGTGCCTACAAGATTAGTCACGGGATGGAGAGTTTGCATCGACTATCGAAAGTTGAACGAAGCAACTTGTAAAGACCATTTTCCGTTAACCTTTCGTTATTTATGAGACCAGTGTTAGAGCGATTAGCCGGCACTAACGAGTTTTTATTATTTCTTAATGTTTTTGTTAATTTTCAAATTCCATTGAAGCCTAAAGATCAAGAAAAAACTACTTTCACGTGCCCTAACGGAACTTTCGCGTACCGCGTATGCCATTCGTTTGTGCAATTCACCTTAACTTTCCAACGTTGTAGTGATGGCCATTTTTCATGATATGATCGAGAAAACTATGGAAGTTTCATGGACGATTTTTCAGTCTTTGGAGATTCTTTTTCGTCGTGTCTTGCCAATTTAGATAAAATGCTTAAAAGATGTGAAGACACCAAATTAGCACTAAATTGGGAAAAGAGCCATTTCATGGTTAAAGAAGGAATTGTTTTAGGACATAAGATCTCTAGAAAAGGAATTGAAGTCGATAAAGCCAAAATTGATGTCATTTCTAAGCTCTCACCAACAACGTCAAAGTAATTCGAAGTTTTCTCGGGCAATGCTGGATTCTATCGAAGATTTATCAAAGACTTTTTCCAAAATCGACATCGACCCATGACCCATCTCTAGAGAAAACCTCCTTTCATTTTTTCCTGAAGATTCATTCTAGCCTTCAAACCATTGAAAAAGAAGCTGAACCGAAGCTTCAATCTCATTGCATCCGAATTGGGACCAACCTTTTGAAAATCAGTCGATGCAAGTGATTATGCATTGGTGCGGTTTGCGGGGCAAAGGATTGAGAAGCATTCCGACCAATCATTATGCTAGCAAGACAATGACTGAAGCAGAAGAATTACACCAACAACCGAAAGGAGATGCTTGCATTGTTTTTATGCGTTCGAGAAGTTTCCGATCATATTTAATCATGAACAAAGTGTTGTTACACAGACCACTCCGCTTTGAAATACCTTTTCAAAACAGAAAGACGCCAAACCAAAGATTTGCTTCGTTGGTTCTTACTCCTTCAGGATTTTGTATTTTAAGGTTATCGAAACCAAAGGAGCTGAAAACTATGCAGCCGACTCACCTCTCTCATCTTTGAAAACCCTTATGAGGAAAATATATTTTGATCCAAAAGAAATTACCGAGACCTTTTCCTTTAGAGCATTAAGTGTGTTAACTTCCAAGACCAAAGTACCCGTGTTCGCGACTTTGCTAACTACCACGCGGGGAAATTCATATAAAAAAGTAATGTCACCTCCGAAATAAAAACAATGTTGATCTTGTAAAGATGTAAAACATTATTTGGGATGACCCTTTTCATTTCAAGACTGTGCGGATCAAATAATACGAAGGTGTGTAGATTGCAAAGAAGCACTCGAAATTCTCGAAGCTTGTCACAGTGACCACCGGGGTACACTACGGAGCCACGTTACGCGCCAAGAAGTGTTTTTTGATGCCGGATTTTATTGGCCTACCATTTATAAGGATGCCTACGAATTAATCAAATCTTGTGATGCTTGTCAAAGGCAAGGCAAAATCTCTCAACGTGATGAGATGCCTCAAAATGCAATCCAAGTTTGTGAGATTTTCGATTTATGGGGATAGATATTTATGGGACCGTTTCGTCGTCCTAGGGGTAAAAATATATCTAGATAGCCGACGATTATCTTTCCAGTGGGTTGAAGCGAAAGCGCTCCCCCCACCAACGATGCTAGGGTAGTTTAAGTTTCTTAGAATCTCTTTTCTCGCCGATTCTGTGCCCCGATAGCAATCATAAAGCGGATCGTGGGACCCATTTTTGGTAACGACAAATTATGATCGAGTATGTCTAAAAATATGGTGTCACCCATCGTCTTTCGACTCCTTACCACCCTCAAACGAGTGGTCAAGTTGAAGTCACGAATCGCGGTCTCAAAAGAATTTTGGAGAGAACGGTAGGAGAAAACCGTGCCTCATGGTCAGATAAGTTAGATGATGCATTATGGGCTTTCAGAACGCTACAAACTCCAATTGGATGTACTCCATACTAAGTTAGTCTAATGGAAAAGCGGTCACATACCAGTTGAGCTAGAAGCAACAAAGTCGTATTGTGCGCTTAAGCATGCCAACTGATTTAAAGACTGCGGGCGTCACGAAAGCTTCACTCCCAATGACATAGCGATCTCGAGATCAAGCTTATGAGAATTCCTAATTTACAAGGAGAAGACAAAGAAGTTACACAATTCTAAAGATAAAGGAACCGATCTTAATGTGGTGATCAAGTCTTCTTTTCAACTCGATTAAAGATTTTCTCCGGAAAGCTCAAGTCCCTTTGGTCCCGAACCTTTTACAATCACGAAGTTTAACCTTAGGCAAACTGCAAGTTGTCTCATACCGATGGACTAAAATTTTCAAAGTCAACTGCCACCGTCTCAAGCATTACAATGAGAGGGGATACACCACCATTGGTTTATCCAGTGACCTCAGACTTTCCCCTAAGGACAACTAAATCAGGGATCGAGCGAGCTTATGCACACCGGTAATAAAAAAACAAAGCCGCTTCGAGGGAGTATCACATGCTATCCTTTTCTTTCTATTTTATTTTCTAACCTCTAATGTGTTGAGATATTAGGGGCCCATCCTCTCGTTTCTCGTGTTTTGTTGTCTGTTTGTGATTGGCAGGATTTAACCCAGACAATTCTAAGAATCCTCTCGTGTCCGATGTCCTCATTCCGTGCACTACGATTTCCCATCCTTGTGTAAATTAGTTTTGGGGAGATCATACACCTTTATCTTATCTATTAACGAATTATCTTTGTCTACTTTACTAAACAGCTTAGATTTTCGTAGGAACCCGACCTTAAACAATGAGGACAATGTTCATATTTAGTTTGGTGGAGGGAATTCTATCGATTTGATGTGCTTGCTTATGTGTTTCTCCACGTACCGGTTCTTCCCACAAAAATAGTAAAAATTTGTAAATTTTATTTGATCAAAAAAAAAAAAATAAAAAAATAAATAAAATAAAATAAAATAATAATAAGACAAAAATGTAGGTTTTCCGCTGGTAAGAATAAGAAGTAATTTTTGACCCGATCGTACGTGTAGAGTTCTAGCTTTTTCCCTTAACAATTAATGATGATAGTTTGTGCTAGTCTCATATAGACTTTAAACATGCTAGACTTGAATCGTTAGTAAATGAAGCTTGTGCTAATCTCAATAGTTTTAAAATGCCAATTGGATTTTATAAGGCTAAGTATTTGCAAATTTCTTTTGTGAAGAACAAGAAATGATAGTGTTATTTATAAGTCATGACATTAAACGTAGAATAGTTGGATTTCTTTCAAGCTCATATGTGTTAATTGTGGCTTTTTCTCCCATTAGTTTGTTTCACCTCTATATATAAATGTTTAATAAATAGAGTTGTATGGTTTTTTGGTTAATAATTAGCTAATAGAAGTTTTCTTTAGTTCCTTTGTGATTAGGATGAGTACACATCAGGAATACTTAATTTGGCTTAAAAATACAAAAATAATAATAAATAAGTATCTCTGCCAGATTACTTCATCGTGTCGGAGGCGTGGCCGATGTTGGAGTTTTCATATAAGGTAGAGTCCGGTGTCATAATAAGTAGAATAACCTCTTGTCGACTCGCTATCGATGTGGCTTCGAGATAAAAGGCACCTATATTTTACTTATCTATAATCCGGAAGTCGAAAATATTTTTGCTGCATCGTGTCGGAGATCGTGCCGATGTGTAGCCTAACTAAAGGACAGAGGAAAAATATATAGTTGCGTTAATTTTTGTCTTGTTTGTGCCTAAAGAGCCTTAGGTATATGGGAGCAAAATAAGAATGGATCATTCTGTCATAAAGAGCTTAGGGTATATGACATGAATGGTGCCTTGCTTAAGTAGCCTAATAAAAAGCCAAATTTTGGTCGCCTCGATGTGGACTTTAATCTTGATGCAATTGATCTTTTGAGAAGGGCTAGGAGCAAATTATTGCGTGCTTAACGATTACACTTTATAATCTTCTGAATTTAATAAGTATCGAAACAAAATTCTTAAGAAGCCTTTCGGGTATATGGACTAAGTAAAATCCTGAGATACAAAAGTAGACTTGTGGAGAAAAAAGTAAGTATCACAATTAATATTTATTAGTAGATGTTAGTGTCATGACTGTAATTAGCAATGATCTTGTTTTTTAACTTGGCATGGGAAAAGTGAAAAATCGTGGATGAATGAAGTTAATCTTTCTAGACGCTTATTTGTGCTTTTTGTTCTATGATCCTAAAAAGTTACTAATGTATTGTTATGATGTTTCCTATGCATCAACAGTTATTAATTTCTCCCAAATATCTTTGCTACACGATGTTGACTCACTAAAGCATAGATTTCAGTTGTAGGCCTTTAATGAATAATGTTAATTGCTTTGATTTCGCATCTGCTTGAAATGGCGTTCCAAGCTGGTATTAGCTCAACAAATTCCTTTAGCCTAGTTTACTTCCATCCTCAGTGATGAGGGCCAACAAGTGGTTCCTTTTTCAACAGATGCAAGTATACAGTTCTTCCCATGTGGTCTAATTCAACATATAAAGTTCCATTCAGCTTTCCATGAATCTACAAGTGTTTTACCAGCATCGGTGGATAGTTGTCTCCTCCGAGAGAGACAGTGATTTATCGCAAGAGACCGACATTGTGATATCAAAAGATTGACAAATTGTTCGTACGAAGTAGAAAGAAATTGTGTTGTTTATGTTATTGATGAGTACTTGAATTAAACTACACGGGATTTACGATTCTTGACAAACCGGGAAACAATGTTTGTTTCACGGGATTTTACAAGCAACGAAATAACCGTAGTAATATGAAATTGAGTAGTGAAGTTTGAGATTAAATTTTCACTGTTCGTCCTCTAGTTCAATGGCTAGTTCGATCGTATTGTTCGAAACGGCAAGTTCGATCGTCTCGTTCGAACTGCTATGTTCGTATCGTTTACGATCGGAACGGCTAGTTCGATCGTCCTCGTTCGAACTGCTAGTTACGATTGTCCTCGATCGAACGGCTAGTTCGATCCAAACTGGTGAAGAACGCTATTTCGATCAACACTCGAAGGTCGTTACTTAAAAAGATTCGATCCTCGTCTATTCGCTCGTTCGATTATCTTTGTTCGAATAACAATTTCGATCGTGAACTCTTCGATACCCCTCTAGTTCGTCTAGCTAATACGAAACACAACTTTTCAAAACACAAAAAACACGAATTTTAACGATTCTAGGCAAGAAATCTTGTACAACTATATTACAAATCCACTAATAATGAACAAGAAAAATGAAACTTTAAGGTTTATAGCCAAAAGAATATTGACACTATTTGATCTTGTAAAGGTTTTGAACACTAATCAAACACACAAATCTAAACACACCACTCCATGGCTCTTGATACCAATTGTAGAATACTAGTAATCTAATGAATCAACCAAGAACAATAAGTGAGATGTGGGTTGGATGGTTAGACTTGGATGGAATGGAGGAATGTATTATGAATGTAAAAAACAAATGGAACAACCAAAAATGAACAACCAACCCTCTCCAAGACAAGGAGAGGGTGTATAAATACTACCATGGCCGGCCCATGGGCTGGAGTTGGGCCACCCATGGACCTTGGGCCGGACTAGATTACTAATCTAATCCTTATACTTAACTACGAGCTAAGACTATTACAACTTTGGAAGTGACCGACACTTTTCGTGTTTCCAACATTGATTGATTTGAAATTTAATTCAAATGAAAGTAAACAGCCTCGTCACGCAACCTGGTGTAATATGTCAAGTCTTAGTTTGATTGATTTAAAAATTCATTTCATAAATTTTAACGTAAATGATTTTGGTTTATTAGTTTGTGAAAACATCGTACCACTATTCGGGCTATCATAATCCAGAGGTCATGTAGTAAACGTTTGAGGAGCTATGACACTTTAAATCGTAAATCCAGCAACTAGTCAAAACGTCTACCCAAATGAAAGCCCCTCACATGAAATTTCCTAGTAACGTGATACGTTATAGTTTAAATGATAGGATTTTATCTTTTTAAGTTTCTTCAAAAGCTAGTGGAAGATAAATTATGTTAAATATATAACATAATTATTTTATAGTGTTTCGATTGACGAATGATAACGACAAATGTGTCGGGTTTTAATAAAATCGAGTCTTATAATATTTAAATATATTTTTATAATTAATATAAAAATATTACATTTTATACCCTTGAGAATATGAAAATGACAATATATACCCTGGGTATATATTAGTTTACAATTTAAACCCTTTATAAATAATTTTAAAACATTTAAACCTTTAACTTTAGAGTATGGCAAAACAAACCCATGAAGTTTAACTTAAGGATAATTACACTTTTGGCCCGAAAATTATATTGTTTCTAAAATTACAATATAACCCTTATGCATGAAATGTTTTGCGTTTTTAGTCCAAAATTAACATAATCTTTGTAATTTTTGATCTCAAAATCAATGCAGCTTATAGGTTATTAGTTTAAGCTAAAATAAGTAAGTTTAACGAGCTTGTAGCATATGAAAAGAGCTTATGAGTTGTTAAAAATCCAAAATGGGCACGTTTGGTTTAGAAATAATAACCCTATGGGTTAGGGCTTTTAGGATTAGTTTTAATGATTATAAAAGTGATAAGTGAGCATATAGAAATAGCTTATTACAACAGCTTATGGCTTTTAGCTTATGGGGTTTATGAATAGAGCTTATTAGGGTTTTAAGGGTGGCGAATTGGTTTAGGAAAACTCAAAATGATAGTGTTTAGGGTTAATATTTAATTCATGTGATCATGAAAGTGTATAAGAGCTTATAAAGGATCTAAAACTTATCAAGAGCTTATTAAACAAGTAAAAAGACTTATTAGCACACGAAATGGGTGAAATGGGTCGAAATGTAACTCGAAACTTAGGAGATTAATTCAAGAAGTCTTCTTTTCTTATCCATTGGTTCCAAAATAGCTTAAATATCTTTCCTTCTCTTCTAGGTCTTGACTAGAACATAGTTTTGAGGTAGTATGAAACTTAGTGGTGAGTTTTGAAGGTGTACATGTATGCATGTATATATAGGGTTGAAATAGGAGTGGTGACCAAGTTTGTGTGAGTATAGACAGTTTTGTAAAGATTGGTGGCCAAGGGATAGCTAGGGTGACTAACATAAGCTAGGAAGTAGCATAGAGAGGTGTATGGAGGTGGAAAGGGTGCAGTTTTACAAGGTGGTGACAAGAAGGTTCAACTTGGGGTGCAAGGTGACAAGTAGCCTACAAGGAGGTGGTGAGGTGTTGAGGTGCTTAATATTGGGGCTCAAGGGTGGTGACAAGGTGCTAGGCAAGGTGGTGTATCATGGTGAAGGGTGGTAGCTTGGTTAATGTAACATTCCATATTTTCAGGTCTTTTACGACGTCATCTATTTTACTAATTATTTATTTTTCTTTCTCGTACGCGTTTACTTTTATTTTTAATAGTTAAGTTAAATCGCGTAAGTTAAAAATTATCGTTTAGCGTAAACGGACACCAAACAAATAAATGTTTACATCAAGCAAGTGTTAAGTAATTATTTTGAGTATAATTATTAACTTTGTTTATTTTTTTCGGATACGTAAAGTGTATACGTTTCGCGATAAATTGCGTTTAGGCACTCCCGGAACCACCAAAACTTTTCTACGCTTCAACAAATACCCACATTTATACCCAATACATAAAAATTACTCAACAACATCACATATATCTTATATTAGCCGAAATTAAAGAGTTATATACAAGAAAATGAAAGAAATCTTACACTTTGGTCAAATGTACAACACTTGTAATTAAACCCCCCATACCTTGTTCCCTTTGACCAAGAGTCTTCCCTAAGACCCTCCTCATGTTCCTTGGACTCCTATTTCACCTTTTGACTAGTTAAGCACTTATATAATACTTCTATGCATGCAAGTAACACATATATAGCAAAACACTTAGTAAAATTTTCACAAAACATCTCTCTTTCTCTCTTATGGCTCACGGCTCAACCCCCCCCCCCTCTAAGCAATCCATACAAAATTTTCTACAACCTATACACATCTATACACATCCATCCTAAGATATTCTAAGGTGTTTCCAAGCATTGGCTAAGTATTTTCAAGTATTAATCAAGTAAAAGGAAGCTAGGGTTTTATTAAGAAAACAAGGGTTTTCTTGGTTATAATCTCGGGTTTAAAGTCTAAACAAGGGTTTAGCACTTAAGTATCATCATCCTTCATCATCTCATTAAGGTTATTGATAAGTGTAGAATACACATATCTATTTATGCTTAAAAAGGCCCAATTCATCCCAAAACGGATCAAAAATGGCAAAAATGTGCTTGTATCTGAGTTTTATGTGTGCAGGTATGGATATGTCAAATATCACAAGAAATCAGTCAAAAACGGACACGAGAACGGATGAGTGATCAAGAAGCCAAAGAAATCATGCCTCAGCCTTCTACAGTCAAATGCAGCTAAACCACAGTCAACCAAAACCAACTCCATTGTTTTATAAACACGAGGGCTGAATATGCAATTTGCCCAAAGTTAATTATAACTTGGAATTATGCTTGCCAAACACAAGGGCCAGAAATGCAATTCCCCCAAAGATCCAAAAAAGCGCGGGTCTTACCCGGGTCAAATAAAACCATGGTCCACCTTTCAACCAATCATAATCAAACCCCCAACCCAATTAACCCGAACCCTTAACCCGACCAACCCGGTTACATTTATAACTCAATAACAGTTACTGTGCCCCATTTACCCCCAAATTCGATTTCACTCACTCACACACACATGAACACACCAAGAACACATGAACCCTAGTTCGTTAACCACTCACCCACACGCTAATTAACCATAGGGTTAATATTCCCTCACACTCCTTAACCATCCTGTCACTATCAATCATCCCTCAACCCAATCCACCGTGGCAGAAAGAAGGATTGTGATTGGTGGATATGACGTGGGAGTGAGTGCATATTGCCAAGTCAACACACACCAACTAAAACAACCACGTAATGATCCGGGTTATACATATCTTTAATCCAACGGCTTACTTTCAAGGAGAGAGAAGAGATGGAGGGCCAAGATTAAAGAGATAGAAGGACCTAGAAGATAATGAGCTCGAGCTTGGGGTATAAATACCCCCATCATTCCAGCACATAGAGAGTAATTTTTTAGTAGTTAATTTTATTAGTTTATTTTAGTAGTCAATTTCTTTTCGATTCAGTTTTTTTTAAGTTTCATCGATTGTAATTTTCATGTTATGTAACTTTGTTTCAAAGTTGTAAGAATTTTATTTCAGTTTTAATAAAAGTGTTATTTTATATTAAATCGTTTCTTCATTTTAAATCCTTCAAAGTATTTGTGTTTGTGTTGGAACGATTCAAGTGCTCTGGAGTCTCTATTGGAGTTGGATGGCTGCTGAGACTCCAAGGGTTTGTAGTAGGCTGAGGGTCAGCTTATAGGTTAGATTAGGTTTGTGATTTTGATATAAGGGCTTATGTGGATTAAGCCATAAGCTCACAATAAGCTAGTTCACTTTCCTGTTCATGCTGGAAAGCCAAGGTACACCTTAATTGTTTTGAATTTGTTCTTATTCTGTTTATCTTCATAAGCTGTGGGTTATTTGTTTCATAAGAGTATAGATAAGCTGTTGGATTTGCTTATAGTTGAATAAGCACAATTTATTAAGTAGCAAAAGTCTGTCATTTGCCTTGAGTTGCTTTGTTGATTTAGTGATAGATAGAATTCTAAGCTTCTAGAGCTTATAAGCTGATAAGCTTATTTAGCTTATTTTAAATAAGTTAGTAGTTAAGTTTTTATTTTTACAATTGTCTTTAAAAAGCTAGTTAATAAGCTGATATAATCAAAAATGATATGATGTTTAAAAGTTAGAAGTTGGCAGGGGCCAATCTTATCTTGTTTTTAAGTTTTGTTAGTTAAAAAATTTTGCATAGTTAGTCCTTGCTAGTAATCAGCAGGTTAGTCCATTTTAATTTAATAGTAAGTCCCTCGTTAGTTTAAATAGTTTAGTCTAGTTAGTCCCTAGGTTAAGGGACTATTTCTGCCATTAGTTCGAACTTTGTGTTTTTTATATAAAACCAAATTTATCCCCTCCCTACCTTATCATTCTGTTTCGTCCTTTAACCCATGTGTTTTTGTTGGTTTTAGTTAAGTTTTATAAAATAGTTCCTTATAAAAAGTAAATTAGGTTTTAGTTTAATTACTTAAATTAAGTTTAAAATTACTCATTAAAAATTAGGAGCCTTTTGATAAATTAATTTCTGCATTAATATCTATTATATAAGAAAGTCTTTTTATATCATTTTTAGCTTAAGTTTTATATTTTAAAAAATTTAATTTTCAAACCTTTAGATTTTAATTTTCACTATAAACTTTAAATTTTAATCTTTAATATAAAAAATTAGTAAAAAAAAAAAATGTTTCTCATCTTTTTAATTAATTTAGAATTAATTTCAGTTTTAAAAAGTATTTTTACTATGTTTTATCAATTTAATTTCTATTTTTAGAAATTAATTTAGATTAAATACAGAATTTAATTCAAAAAAATCCAAAAGCACTTAAAAAAATAATTTTCTTTTCCAAAATTTTCTTTAGCATAATTTAGGTTTTGGAATCTATTTTCATTTTAAGATTTAAATTGCATTTGTTTTATTAAATGTTCGCATTTATTTACTTTCGTAAATTAGTTTAATTTGTTAGATTAGTTGTTTAATTTGCCCTTAAATTTAGGTAGTAAAATTAAATCAAAAATAGCTCTTTTCTTATTCAAATCAGGATCCAAACTTAAACGAGGTTTCCATTGCACGAGTCATTGGGGAAACGACCCGGGTGATCATACTTACCCGGTTTATTATACGTATTCTATATATATATCTTTGTGAGTGGAATTGTCCAAGTGATACTTGGGGATTTCCTTAATTTCTCTATAAGTATATTATTTTACGTGTACAAAACTCTCAATCAGTTATCTTAAGCCCTTAACTTTTTATTTATATGATTATATGCATATGTGATGTTTATGTAGTGAAATCACCATTAGGATATGTTTAACTTGTAAACATGGATTTTTCTTGGAAATATAGTTTTATGAGCTTATACACATGTTGTATGGATGGTAATATAAAGTCATAATGGAAGTAAAAGACTTGTACTCTTTTAGTAAAGTTATAAAGTGTAAAATATAAAAACAAGGTTAAAAATAGACTTAATAAAGTCACCCAAACTTTCTGTCCAAAAGTGTTATAAAAATATACTTATTTTATATTTTTATAAGATAATACATTTCACGACGATTCCGAAAAGGTAAGAAACTTGTCAAACGGATTAATAACGAAAAAGTTACGTTAAAAACGAGTTATACGTTAATTAAACGGAGTTTATAAAAAACTTTTTATAAAAATTATTCAAACAGCAAGTTTGATATTTTTAACAAATAATACATATTTTTAGGATTCCAAAATGATAAGAATCGTAATTTTTCAATTAATAACGAACAAGTTATGAATTTCGCAAGTTTACGACAATTAATACTTTTATAAAACTATTTTTATAAAAGTTACTATTCATGACAGAAAGTTACATTTTTGTAAACCTCATAAAATTATAGAACTTTCAATAACGAGAACGTCCTCGAAAGAATCATTAAAAACGGAGCTATAACGAATAAAATACGACATTTACGGGTTTTACGACAACAAATACGATAAAAATAAATTAGGGTCTGGTGTGAACAGTAAAAGTTACTGTTCACCAGAAGGTCAAAAGTTCAAAAATGTAAATTTATGATAACTCGTCTTAATACGAAAGCGTGGGCATAAGAAACGTTAAAATCGGGCTTAAAACGCGAAAGTTACGCCAGTTTTACTAAAACGATAATTATAAACGTTTTTACTAATTAAACACAATTTTACCAAAACAATTAGATGGTGATTGAACTATATAGACCTATATGTGGTATTAATCAAAGTACTATATTACTAGGGAGTTTCATAATGAGGCCTCTTCGGGGTGGCGTATCGACGAGTTGTTGGATTTACGATTTAAAGTGTACCCTAAACTCCTCATAATTCACTACACGACCTCTAATTATGATAGTCCGAACATAGAATGAATATCTATGACGACCTATAAATAAATCAAAGTGTTTAGTACTATACGACCTATCTTGGATTAGTATCATTCCGTAATTCCGAGACGGCATCTCCATTTGAATACTTTTGAATTCCATTCACTCCAAAAGGTGATTCATAGCCCCCTTTTTCTATAATTGTTTTACAAAATCTACGGGGTGAATTACATTGCTTGTTTTACTATTGGACACAAGTGTTTTTTTTCAAAGTGTATGCTATCCAGATTACTGCCTGATTATTAATGCCTAAGTTACCTTGATTGCCGGAATCCCTATCCATAGACCTTAATAGCAATTAAAGTGAGCGTTGGTGATAAGGAATAAGATCTATCGGGACTAACAATCCCCACCTTTACTTGGGTCACTAGTTTGATCAGGTGCATTTAACATTGAGAGGTGTCCGGGTGTTGGCAAGCATCCTATAGTACGATTGGGGCAAAATTCTAGTTAAGGCTTCGGTGTCATGAGCTTAGTGCAATAATAAATGTTTTGGACTTCTGAATGTGTTTCAGAGTCTACTATTACTTCGATCTTGTGGTCCACCCTTTTTACTGATAAACCTATGATTTCACTCCAACCTTAGGTGTTGACTTTTATCATGTAATTTCATTCCTATGAGTATGAAGATTGACGGGAGGCCGTGGCGATATCAATGAAGACGATTATGTGTTTTATCCTAAAGTTAATGCAACTTTTATTATCTTTAAAAACTTAAGTCATTCTTTTTTGTATTATGAAGCTTTGTTTATTAAGAAGGTTCATGAACTTTTAAAACTTAAAGGGAGAAAGGGACCTAATGTATTAACTCTGATATTTTGCTATAAATGAAATATTATCTTAAAACGTCCATTTTTGGTCGTTTTCCTAAACTTGTTTGTTGTACTTTGAAGTAGCACCCCATTGTACCTTTCCTGCCTACCCGATTTGGGAGGGTGTTACAGATTGTACCAGATCCCAGTGTATAGGAACTGGGGTCCATTTTCAATAACCTATCTATAACATGGCCACAAAGTTTAAAGATTTTCTTTTCTTTCATTTTTAAATACAGAATCCTTCATCGCTATCCGATATCCACGCGCGCGTATTCCCCGATCCTTACTTACTTACTTTTCCGATTATCTTGATTGCATTATATAATCTTATATATATAATACTTGGTTTAAATTCGATCTCTTACGTCTATCTTTTGACATATCAATATCTTGTACGTATCCAATCAATAATATAGATATCGACTATCCCTGATTAATTTTTTTTTTTTTTATTTTTTTTTTTTTTTTTATGATTATTTATATCATTCTCCATTATTTACCATGTGCCATAACTCTGCATACTTTTACAAATTCTCAACGAATTGTGTACTTGTGTTGCCAGAATCATGCCGCCCAGGAGATTTAAGAAGAAATCTGTTAGGAAGATAGTGGAAAAGCGTGTGGCCAAAGCCATTGAAAAATATGAAAAGACTAGAGCTGACTCAAACAATACTGGTGGATCCGGATCAACAAATACTGGAGGAACTGTTGTACCAGAGATGCATGGATGTTCGTATAAGACATTTATGAATGGCAAGCCTCACTCTTTCAAGGGGACTGAAGGTGTAGTCGGACTGAAACGTTGGTTCGAAAAGATGGAGCAAGTGTTTGAAATTTGCAAATGTGCTGAAGATGACAAAGTGAAGTTTGCTATGTGCACGTTCGAGGGTCGTGCTCTGACCTGGTGGAACGGACTGTATCAGACTTTGGGACTATTGATAATGCTAATCAGATCCCTGGAGCACGTTCAAGCATGATGACCACTGAATACTGCCCAGCAACTGAAATCCAAAGGATGGAACAAGAGCTTTGGACTCTGACTCTGAAAAGAGATGATATTGAAGCTTACAACAATCGTTTCCACGAACTGGCCTTGATGTGTCATGAATCAGTGCATACTGAAAAGAAGATATTGAAAGGTATATTCCGGTTTTACCTGAAAGAATCAAAGGAAACATCCCTTCTCAAAGCCTGCGACCTTGCATAGGCAGTCAACCTAGCGGTGAACTGGTCGAGAAGCAGTTCAAGGTAGGGCTGCCAAGAATGCTGAGGGAAAGCAATAAAAGAAATGACAAGACACCAGAGAAAACAACAATAACAATAACCATAACTACAACAACAACCATAACAGCAACAATAACCACAACAACAACAATAACCGCAACCGAAACAACAATCATCACCAGCAACAAAACAGGAGACAGGAAAATGTCAGGGCATATGCTGCAGCCCCAACTGGAGGAAAGATTTATGCTGGAAATTTACCAAAATGTAATCGGTGCAACTTACATCATCATGGACCGTGTCCTCAAAAGTGCCAGAGATGCCAAAGATTTGGTCACATGGAGAAGGATTGTAGAGTTAGGCCTCAGGGTGCAGGTAATGACTCCCTGCAAAATGTGACATGTTTCGGGTGTGGAGAGAAGGGACATTTCAAGGATAAGTGTCCAAAAGCAGGGAACCAGCAAAATGATAGAGCTCCGTGGGAGAGCTTTACGTAGATGTTGAAATCCACAGCAAATCTGAATGTGGTCACGGTACGTTTTCTTCTTACTTTATCACACGCTTGTATTCTCTATGATTCGGATTGCTGAGAAGAAATTTGATATCTTCAGCGTTTTACCAATTTATTATAATGCCCGCTGCCCCTCTAAACACTAGCCAACGAAGTAGATTTAGCAGAACGAAAAAAGGTCGTTAGCACAATAACTAATATTTTTACTAGGTTGCACTTTAGTCTTGTTAAAATCACGTGTTTCAAAATAGACTTTTGCCACCCGGCTTAGGAAGATTTTGATGTTATCATTGGTATTGGAATTGGAATGGCATATCACCTAAGCTGCTCATTGATTGTTATGAGAAGATTGTCCGTAGTCTCTTCCGAATGGCAAGATTCTTGAAGTTCAAGGCGAGAGGCCGGAAAAGGATCTTGGTTCACTTGCATGTATCAAGGCTGATGAGAAAAAGCTTGATGACATACGTGTTGTCCGAGACTTCCCTGAGGTATTTCCAGATATCTGTTAGGTTTTACCTCCTTGTGCGAGAAATAGAATATTCACATTGATCTGATTCCAGGCGTATCGCCATTGTTCGATCACCATACGGTTAGGGCCCTTTCAGAAATGTTAGAATTGTCGAACCAGCTTAAAGAACATCAAGAAAAGGTTATATATTCGACCAGTCAATACACAAGGGGAGCACCCGTCTCTTGTCAAAGAAAGACGTTCGATGAGAATGTGTAAGACCTACAGGAACTAAACAAGTGTAACTATTAGAACCGTACCCTCTCCCAGTAATTGATGACTGTTTTGACCAATTACAAGGTGCGATGCTATTTCCTCGAAGATAGATCTTCACTCAGGATATCAACAGTTGAGAGTCCGAGAGGAAGAAATACCGAAGACCGTGTTTTTAGAACCCATATGGGCCCACTTTGAGATTCACAGTCATGCCATTTGGGCTGACAAACGCGCCAGGAATATTTATGGACTTAATGAACCGCGTCTGCAAGCCGTATTGGACAAATTTGTAATTGTGTTTCAATAGCGACATCTAATCTACTCAAAGTAAGAAGAAGAAACATGACGTCCCACCTGAAGACGATTTAGAATTATTCCAGAAGAGAGAAGTTGTACGCCAAATTTTCAAAGTGCGAATTTTGTTACAAGAAGTACAATTTTCCAAGGAGCAAGTGGTCACCGTGACGGTACCCACGTGGATCCTAGAAAGGTTGAGTCGGTCAAGAACTGGAAGCCCCTGAATCATAACTGAAATCCGTTCATTTCTAAGGAATGGCGGTTACTACCGAAGGATTATTGAAATTTCCTTCTCCAAGATCGCAAGTCCCCTCTCCTGAATGACCTCAAAAGAATAAGACGTATGTGTGGGGCGATAAGCAAGATGAAGCTTTCCAAATTCTGAAGGAGAAACTATGCAATGCTCCTGTGTTAGCACTCCCCGATGGACCTGAATGAACTTGAGGTTTATATGATGCATCAAAACAAGGTTTGGGTTGGCGTGCTAATGCAACGGGGTCAAGTGATACAATCGTCAAGACAGTTGAAGAAGCATAAGAAAAATTATACCACCCACGACCTGGAATTGGGTGCGGTGGTGTTCGCTCTTAAAATCTGAACATTATCTTCAATGGACGAAAAGTGTTATCTACACTGACCACCAGAGTCTCCAGTACATATTTGACCAGAAGGATTTAAATATGCGCCAAAGGCGGTGGATCGAGCTACTCAGTGACTACGAGTGTGAGATCAAATATCACCCGGGCAAGGCGAACGTGGTGGCAGATGCCTTGAGCAGAAAAGAAAGACTCAAGCCCAGACGAGTACGTGCTATGAGTATTACTATTCATTCTGGACTTAAGACTAAGATTTTAGAAGCGCAAAGCGAAGCTTCCAAAGATCTCAAAGCCCCAACTGAATGGCTAAGAGGATTAGAAAGACACTTTGAGCAACGAGATGAGATGGTGGAAATTTTAACTTCTTTGATCGTACTGATCCATCAGTTGGTGGGTGTAAGGAAATTGATCATGGATGAAGCTCATACTTCTAGATTATTCAGTACTATCCGGGTGCGGATAAGATGTACTAATGATCCAAGAGACCTTGTTATTGTGGCCTGGTATGAGAGAGACATTGCTGAGTATGTTATAGCAGATGTCTACGTGTTCTAATATTAAAGCCTAATATCTGAAACCCTCAGGATTTCTTCAGCAACAAAATTCCTGAGTGAAATGTGAAAAGATAACAATGGACTTTGTCCCAAAGTTTGCAAAAATAGCAGAGTGGGCAAGATACGATTTGGGTCGTTGTTGATAGATTGACCAGTCGCTCACATCATACCTATTCGTGGAGAAGACTACAAGACGTAGAAAATACAAAGATTTATACCAATGAGATTGTAAGCGAGAACAAGGTGTGCCGGTATCATCATTTCAGACCGTGATGGTCCATTCACGACACACATATGGCAAGCCTTTCAATGAAGCATTGAGTAACATAGACTAGACATGAGATACTAGCTTACCACCCTCAGACCTGCCGGTAAAGGAGCGAACTATTCCAAACGCTGGAGGATATGCTCGAGCTTGTGATATGGATTTTGGTGGTTAAGTTGGGATACTCATCTTCCATTGATTAAGTTTTCCTATAATAACAGTTACCACACAAGCATTAAGTGCGCACCATTCGAGGCTCTGTACGGGCGGAAATGTAGATCCCCCGTGATATGGACTGAAGTTGGAGAAAGTCAGCTTATTGGACCAGAAATTGTGCAAGAAACGACTGAAAAGATTGTTCAAATTAAGGAAAGATTGAAAACGGCAAGAAGTCGCCAGAAAAGCTATGCTGATAAGAGGCGTAAACCTCTTGAATTCCAAGTTGGAGACCGAGTGTTACTAAAGGTATCTCCATGGAAGGGAGTGGTATGATTTGGTAAGAAAGTAAAGCTAGCACCACGATATGTAGGACCATTTGAAATCGTGGATCGTGTTGGACCGGTGGCATATCGGCTAAAGTTACCCCAGGAGCTAAGCTGTGTTCACGACACGTTTCATGTGTCGAACCTCAAGAAATGCTTGGCTGAGCCAGATGTTCAGGTGCCTTTGGATGAGATCGAGATTGATGAAAATCTTCGTTTTGTTGAAGAACCTATTGAGATCGTGGAACGGGATGTGAAAAAGCTAAAACAGAGAAGAATTCCATTGGTCAAAGTTCGTTGGAACTCTCGGCAAGGAGCTGAGTATACTTGGGAACGTGAAGACCAATTCCGGAAGAAATATCCGAATCTTTTCTCTGAACCCGTCCCTTCTTCAGGTGTTGCAACCTGAGCCTTGAGGACAAGGCTCTTCTAACCGGAGGAGACTGTAACATTCCGTATTTTCAGGTCATTTACGACGTCATCTATTTTACTAATTATTTTTTTTCGTACGCGTTTACTTTTAATTCTTATTATATAGTTAAATCGCGTAAGTTAAAAATCAACAATTAGCGTAAGCGGGCACCAAACAAATTAAAGTTTACGTCAAGTAATCATTATATTATTATTACTAAAGTAATAATTTACTTATTATGTTTTATTTTTATCGGTTACGTAAAACGTTACGTTTCGCGATAAATTACGTTTAGGCATACCCGGAACCACCAAAATAAATATACGCTTCAACAAATAACCATTATTATTTCTAATGATCAAAGTTTATAAAACTTTGCCTAAGTATATCATATGTGACGCCCATATACATAAAGGAAATAAACAAGACATACAATTGATACAAGTATACAACTTACATTTACTTACAACTTATTAAATACAAGTATACCTTCAATTCTTTCTTTTATACAAGATAAATGGCAAGTAAATATCTAGTGACATCAATCCTTGAAATCATGGGATAATTCACTCCTTAGGAGACATAGAAACATAAGCCTTTATTAGCTAGCAATGTACACATCTTTAGACTTAGAAATTTAGCTAGTGATTTTGACCAAACTTTCCTTAAGACCCTCATTTGTGTTCCTTGACCACTATTGCAATCTTTTGACTAGCTAGATCATATATAATACATGTATATGAGATAAACACATACATACACTTAACACTTGGTGTAAAAGATCAAAACTCTCTCCCTTTTTCTCCTTTGAAGCCCACGGCTCAAAACACTCTTCCCACTCAATCCATACAAATTTTTCTACCACTTATACAAGCATACACACAACATATCTAAGACCTACTAAGATGGTTTGAAGGTTAGGTTAAGTATTTTCAAGTGTTGAAGCAAAGAAAGTGAAATTAGGGTTTCTTGGGAAATTAAGGTTTCTAATCTTGCAAGCTTGGTTTAAAAATCTAAACAAGGGTTTAGATTATATTTCTCATCATCATTTATCACCTTAAGGTTATCTATAAGCCCTCACCTTTTCATTTTCATGATTTTATGAGTATATTAGTTCTATATGGCAAAATCACCATTAGGATGCTTTTAAACATGTAAAACATATTTTTGCTTGTGATTATAATTTTGTACACTTATTCATGTGTTATGTGGTTGAATATATTATGGTATAATGGCTTGTGGAAGACTTGTGATTAATTTATGTAGTTAAAAAGTATATAAAAACAAAGTTATACAAATAAACTCAAAAGATATATAAGGGGCTGTTTTGGTCCGAATTTTTGGACATGGATTTTATATTTTATAAAAATAGTACGTCTCATGACGATTCCAAAATGATAAGAAACTCGAAAAACCGATTTATAACGAAAAAGATACGACGATTACAAGTTTACGATAATTAATACTTTTATAAAAATAATTTTATAAAAAGTTACTGTTCATCAGGGACTTTATTTTTGGAAAAACATCATAAATAAATAGAACTTTTAAATACGAAGACGTACTCGAAAGAATCGCTAAAAACGGAGTTAAAACGAATAAGTTACGACATTTACGAGATTTACGATAACTAAATCTATAAAAATAAATATATAACTGTTATGAACAGTAAAATCACTATTCATCAGAAAAACTCAAATTTTGAAAATGTTATATTTTGATAACTCGTCTTAATACGAAGGCGTGGACGTAAGAAACGAAAGAAACGGACTAAAAACGAGAAAGTTACGCCAGTTTTACTAAAGTATACTTATAAACGTTTTTACTTTATAAATATGATTTCACTAAAACGATTAGATGGTGATGTAGCTATATAGAATTATATGTGGTATTAGTTAATCAAAGTACTATATTACTAGGGAGTTTCATAATGAGGCCTCTTCGGGGTGGCGTATCGACGAGTTGTTGGATTTACGATTTAAAGTGTCCTAGCTCCTCATACGTCACTACATGACCTCTTAATTATGATAGCCCGAACGATAGTATGATGAGCTATACGACCTATAAATAATCAAAGTGTTTAGTACTTATACGACCTATATTGGATTAGGTTGCCTTCGGATTCCTTCGTGACGCATTTTTCTATTGTGAATACTTGTTGATTACCATTCACTCGAGGTGAGTTCATAGCCCCCAATATACTCGTGGTGAGTTCATATCGCCCCATTTCTATTTACTTGTTTTACAAATCTACGGGGTGAGAATTACATGCTTGTTTTACTACGGACACAAGTGTTTTAATACTGTATGCTATTTCGTGATCATATTTTACATAAGTATTACACTTCGCCAATAATGTCCCCTTTTAATCATGAAATGTGAGTTGTATAATTAGTAAGAGCGAATGTTGTGGATAGATCTTTCGGGAACTGACAATTCCACACCCTTTCTTTTGGGGCTCACAAGTTGACTCATGTGCATTTAATCATTTGAATAATCGGATTTGTGGATTGTTTCGGCATCATCCTTTTTACTGCGTGGGCATCCTATTACGCTTACATATTACGTGTTAAAGTTCGGTGTCATGAGTTGTCATTAATACCTGTTGTGGACTACTGAATATGATTACATGGTATACTATTACTTAATTCTTGTGGTGTGGTGAGGGTCCACTATTTTACCGGCAAAACCTATGGTTTTCACTCAATCCTCTGTGTTGACCTTTAGCATGTTTATTTTGGTCCTAAGTAATGCTTGGATGGGAGCCGTGACGTTTATCAATGAGATGGATTATGTGTTTTTTAAATATGATTGCTAACTTTTTTCTTATATATAATTATTGTCATCTTTTGGTATTTCGAAGCTTTTGTTTAATTAAGAACGTATGTGTGAAAAATGTTTGCGAATTTAAAAAAATTATGGACCTAATGTATGAAACTCTGTATTTTGATATGGCATCGTACAAATATTATCTTAAAACGTCCATTTAAAGTCGTTTCCTATATCTTGATTGTTGTGCTCTGAAGTTGCACCCCAATGCTACTATTCCGCTGCCTGTCCGATTTTGGGGGTGTGACAGATTGGTATCAGAGCCAGGTTATTGGGAACTGGGCCATTTTCAAAACCTAGTCTATAACCGAAATTTTTTTAAAAAAGAATTTTTTTCAAAATACGAATCTTCTTCGCTTATCAGATTTATGCGTGCGCATTCCTTGATCTTATTACTCTTCTGATTATCATTGTATGGATTATATATTTTATATATAATACTTGGTTTAAATTCGATCCCTTATGTCTATCTTCTAGCGTATTACTATTCATTCGTATCGGTCGATTATATAAATATTGACCATTCTGATTATTTCACGAATTATTATTAGTATTTCTTATTTTCTAGTTAGTTTCATATCTCGATAAATGTACTCTTCTAATTCTTACTAGGATTTTGTACTTGTATTATTGTCAGAATCATGTCTGCCAGAAGATTGAAAAAGGAAAATCTTTAAGAGGTTGGGGAAAAGCGTTGTGCTAAAGCTATTGAAGAATTGAAAAGTCTATGGCTAATCTAGATAGTGCTGGAAGTTCAGGAGGAAACCCTGGGAATGCTGGAGGAACTATGAATGTGCACGGTTGTTCGCACAAGACTTTTATGAATGGAAAACCTCACACTTTTAATGGAACGGAGGGTGTTGTTGGGTTATGGGTTGGATAGAGAAGTGGAGCAAGTGTTGAAATTTGCAAGTGTGCTGAGACGATAAGGTATGTTTGATGCTAGTACGTTCGAGGGTCATGATTAACAGTGGAATGGGACGTGCACACCCTAGGGCTCGTCAAATGCTAACCATTTAATGGGTATGAATTCAAGTCGTGATGCTACGGAATACTGCCCAGCAACTGAAATCAAAAGTTGTGCAAGAGCTCTGACTCTGTCTCTGAAATGGAGATGACATAGAGGCTTTCAACAAATCGTTTCCATGAGCTGGACTTGATGTGTCGATTGGAGCCATTGAAAAGAAGAAGATTGAGAAGTATGCTTCGTGGTTTCCCTGAAAGAATCAGGATAATATCACTTCTGTCAAAGCTATGCATCTTTGCATGGTTGCCATCAACATGGGCCCGTGATGGCTTGTTGAGCAAAGCAGTTCAGGGTAGGGCTACCAGGTTGGGGAAAGCAATAAATAAAGTGGGAAAGACCATCATAGAAACACAACAAATTTTAACCATAACAACAAACAATATAACAACAAAACAACACAAACCGAAACAACAATATCGACCAACCAACCAAAACTAAGAGGCAGGGAAATGCCAAGGCATATGCTGCGGCCCTAGCCGTGGGTTGAGGTTTTTGCTGGAAATCTACCAATGTTGCAACCGTGGCAAATCTTACCACAATGGACAATGACCTCCTAAGTGTGGTAATTGTGGTAGGCTTGGTTCATAGGAGAAGATTGTCGGGTTTGTATTTACCAGATGAAGAGGAAATGCCTTTGCTGAATAATGACCTGTTTTGGTGGTAGGTGAAGGGACACTACAAGAAAGGTGTCCTAAGGGAAGGATATCCCTCAATTGGAGGGAGCTCGTGAGAGAGTTTATGGTGGTGGTTTAAATAACCGCAGCAGTTCCGAATGTGGCTCGGGTTACATTTTCTTCTTAAATGAAACACTACACTTGTATCCTCTTTGATTCTGGTGTGAGAAGAGTTTGTATTTATGCGTTTAACCCTTTATTCGATATTGAACCACTGCTTTCTAATACTAGTTATGAAGTAGAGTTAGCAGATGGAAAGGTGGTTAGTACCAACACTGTTTTACGAGGTTGTACCTTAGTCTTGCTTAATTACGTGTTCAAAATTAACCTACTCCCAACCCGACTAGGAAGTTTTGATGTCATTGTTGGTATAGATTGGTTGTCATACCATCGAGCTGTCATAGATTGTTATGAAAAGATTGTCCGTATTCCTCTTCCGAATGGCGAGATTCTTGATGTTACAACGGCAAGAGGCCAGAAAAGGATACTGGATCACATTGAGTTGTATCAAGGCTGATAAAAGGAAGCTTGATGACATTCGGGTTGTCCGCGATTTCCCTGAGGTATTTCCAGATGATCTGTCAGGTTTACCTCCTGCGCGAGAGATATAATTCCGCATTGATTTGATTCCAGGTGCGTTGCTAGTTGTTAAATCGCCATACCGATTAGCTCCGTCAGAGATGCTAGAGTTGTCAAACCAAATAAAAGAGCTTCAAGAAAAGGGCTTCATTCGACCTAGTCATTCACCATGGGGAGCACCCGTGCTTTTTGTTAAGAAGAAAGATGGGGCGATGAGAATGTGTATTGACTACAGGGAATTAAATAAGTTGACTATAAAGAACCGCTATCCTCTTCCCAGAATTGACGACTTGTTTGATCAATTACAACGTTTTTTATCAATTGACATTTCATTAAATTTTACTTAAAAACCAACCCTTGACAGTGCGTGTTGTTTCTCAAAGATAGATCTTCGCTCAGGATATCATCAGTTGAGATTCCGAGAGGAAGATATACCGAAGACCGCGTTTAGAACTCGATACGGGCATTTTAAGTTCATAGTCATGCCATTTGGGCTGACAAACGCACCAGCAATATTCATGGACTTAATGAACCGCGTCTGCAAGCCGTATTTGGACAAATTTGTAATTGTGTTCATTGACGACATCTTAATCTACTTAAAGTCAGAAGAAGAACATGAAGTCCACCTGGAGACGATTTTAGACTTACTCAAGAAGGAGAAGTTATACGCCAAATTTTCTAAGTGTGAATTATGGTTGAAAGAAGTTCAGTTCCTAGGACATGTGGTCAACCGTGACGGTATCCACGTGGATCCTAGCAAGGTTGAGTCGGTCAAGAACTAGAAGACTCCTGAATCGTCAACTGAAATCCATTAATTTTTAGGATTGGCGGGTTACTATCGGAGATTTATTGAGAATTTCTCCAAGATCGCCAAGCCCCTCACCCTGTTGACTCAAAAGAATAAGACACATGTCTAGGGCAATGAACAAGATGAAGCTTTCCGCATTCTGAAGGAGAAGCTATGCAATGCTCCAGTGTTAGCACTCCCCGATGGACCAGACGACTTTGTGGTCTATTGTGATGCATCGAAACAAGGTTTTGGGTGTGTGCTGATGCAGCGGGGCAAAGTGATAGCATATGCGTCAAGACAGATGAAGAAGCATGAGAAAAATTATACCACCCATGACCTGGAATTAGGTGCGGCGGTGTTCGCTCTTAAAATCTGGAGACATTATCTTTATGGGACGAAAAGTGTTATCTACACTGACCACAGTGTCTACAGCTACATATTATGTACCAGAAATATTTATATTTGCGCATGGCGGTAGATTCGAGCTCTAGTGACTACGTGTGTAAGATCAATTACCACCTGGGCAGGCGACCGTGGTGCCAGATGAACTTGTGTAGCTAGAAAGGCTCAAGCCAAGGCGAGTACGTGCTATGAGTATTACTATTCATTCTAAACTTAAGACTAAGATTTTGGAAGCACAGGGCAAAGCTTCTAAGGATCTCAAAGCTCCAGCTGAATGGCTAAGAGGACCAGAAAAACACTTTGAACGACGAAATGATGCTGGAATTTACTCCTTCGATCGTATCTGGATTCCATCAGTTGGTGGTGTAAGGAAATTGATTATGGATGAAGCCAATTCTTCTGATTATTCAATTTCTTCCGGGTGCAGATAAGAATGTATATGATCTGAGAGACTTGTATTGGTGGCCTGGTATGAAGAGAGACATTACTGAGTACGTTAGCCGGTGTCTTACATGCTCTAAGATTAAGGCCGAACATCAAAAAACCTCAGGATTACTTCAGAAACTAGAAATCCCTGAGTGGAAATGGGAAAATATAACAATGGACTTAGTCACAAAGTTGCCTAGAAGCAGCAGTGGGTATGATACGATTTAGGTCATAGTGGATAGATTGACCAAGTCGGCTCACTTTTTACCCATTCGTGAAGATTACAAAACAGATAAGCTAGCAAGAATTTATATTAACGAGATCGTAACAAGACATGGTGTGCCGGTGTCAATCATTTCAGACCGTGATGGTCGATTCGCGTCACACTTATGGAAAGCTCTTCAGGAAGCGTTGTGTACAAAACTACACATGAGTACGGCTTACCACCCTGAGACCGATGGTCAGAGTGAGCGTACCATTCAGACACTGGAAGATATGTTACGAGCTTGTGTTATGGATTTTGGTGGCAGTTGGGATACTCATCTTCCGTTCGTTGAGTTTTCTTATAATAACAGTTACCACGCGAGCATTAAGTGTGCGCCATTCGAGGCTCTATACGGGCGGAAGTGTAGATCCCCCGTGATATGGACTGAAGTGGGAGAAAGTCAGCTTATTGGACCAGAAATTGTGCAAGAAATGACAAAAAAGATTTTTCAGATTAAGGAAAGGTTGAAAATGGCAAGAAGTCGCCAGAAAAGTAGTACTGCTTTCATAAGTTAGTACTGTTAGCTTTAATCTCAGTAGAATTAAGTTTAGTTTCAGCTTATTTAGATTTAGTTTTCATTTTCTAGCTTATTTCATTGCTTATTTAGTTTTTAAAAGTCAAAATTGCACCAGCAGTACTTTCAAGTGAAAGTACTGCTGATCTTTTTACATCTGGCAGCACTAACCTTATGTTGTTTGGCCTTCGTTCTTTGCATAATTCAGATAAGTAATTTTTAGGATTTAGCTTATATATTCAGTAGAATTAAAGTTTTCATAGATCTTATTCACATTTTAAGTCTTTATTTCGAACACTTCTAGCTTATTTACTTAGTTTAATTTAGCTGTCTAAAAGTAATAAAACCCTGAAAAACTCAAAAACAGTAATTTGTAGTTCTTAGATTTATATTTTTGTAATTTTGCTTATGGATCTAGATTTCTAGCTTAATTAGATTGAATTATAAGTAGTTCTTATAAGCCCTTAAAGTCTTAGAATCTAGGGTTTTTAGGCTTATTAAGGTTTTTTAGCTTAATTTTCAGAATTGTGTATTTTCTTTGCTTATTTCCTGAGTTTGCTTATTTTTTGATCATTTTCAGTAGGCTATAAAAGTAGTTTAAGCTTCTAGTTTTACTTTAATTTATAGATTAAGCATATCCAATAAGCTCTAGAACTTCTTTTCTTTCTATTTTGATCTAGTTTTGAGTTTTTTATAGCTTATTGTCTAAAACCAAGGGTTAAGCCCTACTTTCTGTAATCAGTTTAGAAATAAGCTCTTATAAAGCTTATTTGAGATTTTCAGTCCTAGTGCTTTATAATTTGTTGTCAACTAGTATTTCCTTTAATACCTTTGCTATTTGAGTTTTTCATTTTAACACTTTTTCAAAATTTCACCATTAATTCGGAGACTTAGTTGTTGACGGGATAGATTCTTAGGGTAGGAATTGTAACTTTTCGATTTTAATTGTGTTTCAGTTAGTCCCTCCGTTAGTTTGTTAGTTGCCCCGTTAGATTCTTAGGTTTTTGCGCCATTAGTCCTTAGTTAAGTTTTTAATTAAGTTTATTAATTTTAATTAGTATTTAGGTTTGATTTTTAATTAGTTTAATTAAACTTTTACAAAAAGATAAAAATTAGGGCTTTTGTTTTTAATAATCTTCGGCAATTTTTCTTTATCTAGTAAAATTTTAGTTTACATTTTTAGGATTTAAAATTTGTTTATTTGCTTAATTGTCATTATTTGTTGTTTTTTTAGTAGTAATAGCCTCTCCAAAATATCTTTGCTTCATTCAAATCAGAATTCCTGATACTAAGACGTGGTTTCAATTACTCACTTGTCCATTGGGAAACAGACCGGGTATCTTACTTACCGGTGTAAAAACATACGTATATTATATATTTTATATATTATTTTTGTAAGTTTTAAACTTTTTACCTTAGTTAAAGGTGAATAGTTGGAATTTACCTAAGTAGTATTTTTATTATATATTTTATAGGTACGTAAAACTGCAATCAGTTTTTGGCGCCGTTGCCGGGGACTAGTGTTTACGATTCCTACGTTTTTGTTTGTTGATTTGGTTTGAAGATCCTTTCGTCCTCGAAAGTTTCATTCTTGTTTTTAAAATTCAAAAAAAAAATATATATATATATATATAAAAAGTAAAAAATATTTTCCTTTTCTTTTTAGTATAAGTAAAAGATAAAAAAAAATAGAAAAATCAAAAACATAAAAAATTGTCCTTTAAAAAGAAATAAAATAAACAAAGTTGGTAATCGAACACCAACAAATAATATCTTCAATTGAGATATTATCATTTCAATTTCCGGTGAACTTGTCAATTGTTCCCAAATCGTAATCAAAGATTTAACACTTGCCATTTTGTGTCACTACCAAGTACGGCTCACCTTGAAAAGAAATTTTCAAGAGCTACCGTGAAGTAGTTGATTATTTGGTTTAAGTCTCTTTCGTGTAACCGTTAAAATTCATTGAAAAAAAAAATATTAGTGTAAAGTTTTGCTTTTTAATTGTTAGTTTTTCTTTTTTATGCGCACTCGTTCGCAATCTCGTAGACGTCGTCAACAACAAACTCTTCCGGTTGTTGAAAATTTTGATTTAGAAGATCCAATTGTTGAACAAAACGTTGTTCTTTTCTTTATTCCAATGGCGACATCGAACAATGGCCCAAATGTTACACGCTCCTATTTGAGGGGTATGACGATGCTATAGTTATTCCACACAATCAATGCTTACTATTTCGAGCCTTATACAACCCTTTTATCAATCTTGTGCAAAGCAACATGTTTATGGGTAGCACAAGTTCCCCACTATCAACCTCCGATTTTTTTAACAAAGTCACTTCAACGTTTAGACATCCAGAAGTTCGAACACTTCGGTTAAGCTTTTGCTTTTTCCCTTATTTCTCACAGACGGAAAAGGCCCGCGATTGGTTAGACAAGGGAAACACTAGATCAATTCTCACATGCGGAGACATTGTTTCCAAAATTCATAAATCCAATACTTTCCACCTTCAAAATCCACTTACTATCGGAATGAGATAATTACCTTTTACCAAAAAACCAAACCGAAGCTTTAACTAGCATGGGAACGTTTTAAGGACTCCTTCGTCAATGTCCTCACCATGGCTTTTCGGAAACTTCCCTACTCGATACCTTTTACAATTTCTTTGAATTAATCGATCAAGATCGCCTTAGATTCTGCCAGCAGGTTGGCAATTTCTTTAGACAGATGCTCAAGAAGGTTTAGACAATTATTGAAAGCAAGTCCAATATTCGTTACCCTCTAGAAGTCGTGCTAATGATTACAAGAGTGAGTACGGATGCTCCTCTTTCTAATTTTCACCTTCTTAATAATTTCTTTTCGCCCCCTATGCAACAAATAGCCGCTTCCTCGAGCATAGATGTCTATCTATGATGAACCAAATGATGACAAATGTTAGCTTTAGTTGTTACTACTCCTGCATTGTCAAACAGCAGTTGAGGAAGTCATGTGTCACTTGTGGATCAACTTCACTTTTTTATCCTTTTGTCTTTATCTGAGGTGAGAAACGATTTTCCCCGTTTTTCATGACAATATCAAACAATTTCATCATAACCGCAGCTGTTGGAAAATTTTCTCCCAAAGAACCTAACTTCTAATTTGACAGTCAAATGAGAACCACCGGGGTTTCAATCAACCGAATGTCCAGTACCAACCCAAAACCTTTATCAAGGAAACCCTATTCCTAACTTTCACCAAAACGTGGAGGAAATTTAATCATAACGTAAAAACAACCAAAAAATCAACCTTTATCAAGCTCCACCATACCAAACACCAACCAATCAACACCAATCAATCAGAGTTTTACCTTACCAACCTCCAACAATTAGTGGTGTCTAATCACGGTAATGAAATTTTTTATACATGCTAATGATGCGAACATGAAAATTTTGCCAAATGAAGTTGGAATATTTTTCAAATGATTTTCCAAAGGTTTACAATGAGTCTCACAAGAAGCAAGATGATTTCAGAAATTGATGCTCGGTTTCATGCCAAAAGTATCAATAGCAATCACCTTCATGTTCAAATTCTTTTACCAAGCATTCCATTCCAACACACCTAGGAACGAAGCCAAGGCAATTACACTCAGTAGTGGTATTTCTTACGATGGACCTCCAATTTCACGCGGTGGTGGAAAAAGAGAAGTGAGGTGACAAGGATACGGAGCTACCAAGCACCGAATGTCATCCAACCCTCCTCCGTATCATCCTTGAACAAAACCAAAGACAAAGAACCAATCGAAGAGCCTTCTTTTCGTTGCCATCATAAGTCAATACACTAATTTGCCTTACCGCATCGAGAGACTCACATAGAAAAGTTTCGTGAAAAGGTGATATCCTAGCTTCAATGTTCTATGGATATTTTCCGTAATTCTTCACTTTGTGCTAAGTTTCGGGATGCTCTCATTCATATGCAAAGTTTGCCAATGTTCAAAAGTGCTTAACAACAAAGACAAGTTAATTGAGTTTACCTAAACGCCATTAATGAAAATTGTAGAAATTTTTTTTTTTTTTTTTTTTTTTTTTTAATTTACTTTTTTTTTTTTTTTTTATAACACCCAAAAAAAATTTTTTTTTTTTTTTTTTTTTCTTTTTTTTTAAAAACTGCGGTTGTCCTTAATTAAAGCTTCATGGATAAGCTAGGTGCCACGGTCAATTTCTCATTCACATGTGATTTTTACAGATTTGATAGTTACCTTAGCACTTGCCGATTAAGGTGCTAGTATCAATATATGCCGTTATCCATCTGGAAGACTAAGCATCAACTCTCTGGCTAAACCGAACACAAAAATGGTTTTAGAATTAGGCCGACCGTTCAATTTCCAAACCAACCGGTGTCGCTGATTGTTTTTGTCAAAGTAGGAAGTTTTACTTTCCGCGACTTTGTTGTTCTGATTTTATAGCAGTATCATCGAGTTACACGTTAATACTTCGGGAGCCACTTTCTTAGGACGGTCATTGCTTTAATCGATGTTTACGAAGGAGAGATTAATCTTAGAATGATGATCAATCATTAACCTTAAAAGGTGGTGTTGCACCTTCCATTTCATACATCAATCTCGAATCATTGATAGAAGGTTGATCTAATAGAGTACACTTTGTGAAGAGTAATCACAAGAAAGTACTTGGATTTTACGATTCGTTGCTTTACAACAATCTTCTCCCATCTTCGATCCTGATTGTTTCTACTTCATCTCAACCACTTCACTCCATTTGATGAAAGTCGATTTTTTACTCTTTGAAGAAGCCGATGCTTTTCATTACGGTGGGGGGGGGGGGGGAAAAATCGATGATGTAAACCAGTTTCACCAGTTTTCATCGCTACGTACTTATGATCCCGGGGGTGACATTTCTTCTCGAGGCACTTCTCACTATGATCCATTACCTACTCAAACAAACCACTGGAAGATTATTACCCGGGGATTCAATAAGATCTTAAGTTGTCGAACCAAAGACATTTCAGTCGAATATGCTAATTCTTATTGAACCAAAGATGAAATTCCGAAGTCGAGCTTAAAGAGTACCTCCGCATCTCGAGTATGCGTTTTTAGAGGAAAATAACAAGCTTCCAGTCATAATTTCAAAAGATTTGTGCAAGAAAGATAAGTCCTCACCTCATTAATGTTTTGAAAAAACAGAAAACAAGCAATGCTTGGATACTTTTGATTTCCTGAGGCTAGATCCAGAGTTTTGCTCACCATAATCCTTTAGAAGACGATTACCCAAACCTTCTGTCCAACATCAATGGTGGGCTTTTAACCTTAAAATCCACGGACGTCATCAAGAAAGAAGTAGAAAAACTATTGACGCCTGATTGATTTATCAATTTCGATAGTCCATGGGTTAGAGTCCAGTCCATTGTGTTCCCGAAAAAAGTGGTTTGTACCGTTGTCACAAATGAAGAAAATGAGCTTAGGATGCTTCAAGATTAGTCAAGGGATGGAGAGTTTGTATCGATTATCGGAAAGTTAAAACGAAGGCAACTTGTAAAGGACATTTTCCGTTACAATTAATGGACCTGATGTTAGAAAGATTAGCCTGGCAACGAGTTTTTATTGTTTATAGATGGTTTTTCAAGGGTTTTTTCATATCCCAATTGATCCTAAAGATCAGAAAAAACTACTTTTTCGTGACCCATTTCGGAACTTTCGCGTCACCGTCGTATCACATTTTCGGTTTGTGCAATGCACCCGAGAAACTTTCAACGTTTTATGAGGGCAATTTTTCACGATATGATAGATCAAAACGATTGGAAAGTTTTTATGGTCGATTTTTCAGTTTTTGGGATTCTTTTTTCCTCGTGTTTGCACTATTAGTTCGAATGCTTAAAGATGTGAAGACTACCCATATTAGCACTTTAAATTGGAAAAAGAGCCATTTCATGGTTAAGACGGCATTGTTTTAGGACATAAGTTATCTTGATAAGGATTTGAAGTCGATAATGGCTAAAGTTGAAGTAATTTCTAAGCTTCCCCATCCAACGACCGTCACGGAATTCGAAGTTTTTCTGGGCATGCTGGTTTCTATCGGAAGATTTGATCAAAGACTTTTCAAAATCTCTCGACCCATGACCCATCTCTTAGAGAAAAACACTCCTTTCATTTTTTTGGAGATTGCATTCTTAGCTTTCATACATTGAAAAAGAAGTGACGAAGCTCCTCAATTCTCATTGCTCCAATTTGGTCCAACCTTTTGACATCCTCATGTGCGTGCAAGTGATTATGCAATCGGTGCAGTCTAGGACCAAAGGATGAAGGAAGCATTTTCCGTCCAATTCTTTATGCTAGCTGAAGGACGATGACTGAAAGCAGAACAACTTACTCAACCAAAACCGGTTAAAGAGATGCTTGCAGTATGTTTATGCTTTCAGAAGTTTCGATTCATAGATAATCATGAACAAGAGTGTTGTTTACACGGACCATTCCGCTTTGAAATTCTTTTCAACTAGAAAATGACGCCAAAGCAAGATTGCTGCGTGGGTCTCCTATTCTTCAGGAATTGGATTTATGGGTTTTCGATACTATGGACTGAAAACCTATGCAGCGCTCACATTCTCTGTCTTGGTGAAATCCTTACGAAAATATTTTTGACCAAACAGAGATTACCGAGACTTTCCTTTTGAGACTTAGTGTGATAACTTTCCAAAGACCAAAGTACCCCGGTTTGCCGACTTTGCTAACTACCGAGCGGGATAATTCTTTAATATAAGAATGTCAACTCAAGAGGAAAATCAAGTTCTTTTAAGAGGTAAATAAATATTTTTGGGATGACCCTTTTCTTTTCTAGACTTGTGCGTGATCAAATATTCCGAAGGTGTGTGATGGCAAAGAAGCTTTTGGAAATTTCAAAGCTTGTCATTTGTGGACCCACCGGGGGACATACGGGAGCAAACTTTTACCGCCCAGATGATTTTTTGATGACAGGTTTTTTATTGGCCTACATTTTTAAGGATGCCTACGAATTTTGTGAAATCTATTGTGGATGCTTGTCAAAGGACAAGGCTAAAAATCTCTCACGTAGATGAGGATGAATCAAAATGCAATCCAAGTTTGTGAGATTTTCTGATTTATGGGGAGTGATTTTTACTGGACCTTTTCCGTCATATAGGGGTAACTAATATATTTAGTAGCTGTAGTTTATCTTTCCAAGTGGGTTGAGCGGGAAAGCCGCTCCCCTCCATCGTTGCTAGGAGTAGTTGTTAAGTTCTTTATATATCCCTTTTCTCCCGATTCGGTGCTCCAAGAGAATTCATATGCGATCGTGGACCATTTTTGTAACGACAAATTTGATAGAAGTTAGTCTAAATATGGTGGTGGTCACCCCATCGGTCTTTCGACTCCTTCACATCCTCAAACGATGTGGTACAAGTAGAAAGTCACGAATCGAGTCTATAACGAATTTTAGGAGATGGACGGTCGCGAGAAAAACCCGTTTTGACCTCTTGGTCGACAAACTAGAAGATGCATTATTGGCTATTCAGATCCGCTTATTAAGACTTCGATAGGATGTTTCTCCATTATAGTTTTGTTTATGAAAAGCGTTCCGTCATTTACCAGTTGAAGCTAGAATACACAAAGCATATTGGGCTCTCAAGCTTTGCCAACTTCGATTTAAAGACCGCGTAGCATTCATCGAAAGCTTCAGCTTAATGAACTTAGCGAAGCTTCGTGATCATGCTTCGAGAATATTCTCGTTAATCTACAAGGAGAAGACAAAGAAGCCTACACGATTCAAGATCAAGAACCGAAATCTTCAATGTGGGTGATTCATGTCCTTCTTTTCAACTCCCGATTAAAGATTTTCTCCGCCAGGGAAAGTCAAGTCCCGTTGGTCCGGACTCTTACACAATCATCGAAGTTTATCCTTTATGGCACTGCCTAAGTTGATATCATGCCGATGGTTTTAATTTCAAAGATTAACTGCCACCGGCTTAAGCAATACTATGGTAAGGGCGATACACCACATTGGTTAATCCAGGACCTCCGGACTTTCCTAAAGGACAACTGAATTCAGGGATCGAGTCAAGCTTGCGACTCGGTGATAAAAAACAAGCCGCTTCGTGGGAGTTCACCCCATGCTTATCATTTCTATTTTCTTTCTATTATCTAATCTATTTTCTTTCTATTTTCTAACCTCTAATGTGTTGTGATGTTGAGGGGCCCATCCTCTTCGTTTCTCGTTGTTTGTTGTCTGTGTTGTGATTTGGCAGGATTAACCCAACATTTCAAGAATCCTCTCGTGTTCGATGCCTAATTCCGAAGCACTCGAGTTTCTCATCCTTTGTGTGAAATTAGTTTGGGGAGATCAATATCCTTTCATTATTATCGATTAACGAATTATCTTTGTCTACTTAATAAACGGCTTAGATTTTCGTAGGAACCCGACTTAAACATTGAGGACAATGTTTCATTTTAGTTTGGGGAGGGAATCTATCGATTTAATGTGCTTGCTTGTGTTGTTTTTCACGTACCCGTTTTCCCACAAAAATAGCAAAAATTTTAAATTTTTCAGTCTTATTTCATATAAAAAAAAAAAGTGTTAAGACAATAATGTAGGTTTTCCGTTGGTAAGAATAAGAAGTAATTTTTGACCCGATTGAACGTGTTGAGTTCTAGCTTTTTCCCTTAACAATTAATGAAGATAGTTTATGCTAGTCTCATGACATGCTAGACTTGAATCATTAGTAAATGAAAGCTTGTGCTAATCTCAAGTAGATTTTAAATATGCCGAGTTGGATTTTATATAGGCTAAGCATTTGCAAATTTCTTTTGTGAAGAACAAGAAATGATAGTGTTATTTATAAGTCATGATATTAAACGTAGAATAGTTGGATTTCTTTCAAGCTCATATGTATTACTTGTGGCTTTTTCTCCCATTAGCTTGTTTCACTTTTATATATAATGTTTAATAAATAGAGTTGTATGGTTTTTTGGTTAATAATTAGTTAATAGAAGTTTTCTTTAGTTCCTTTGTGATTAGGATGAGTACACATCAGGAATACTTAATTTGGCTTAAAAATACAAAAATATAATAAATAAGTATCTCTGCCAGATTACTTCATCGTGTCGGAGGCGTGGCCGATGTTGGAGTTTTCATATAAGGTAGAGTCCGGTGTCATAATAAGTAGAATAACCTCTTGTCGACTCGCTATCGATGTGGCTTCGAGATAAAAGGCACCGGTGTTTACTTATATAATCCAAGGTCGAAATATGTTTGCTGCATCGTGTCGGAGGCGTGGCCGATGTTGTAGCCTACTAAAGGACTGAGGAATAATAATGTTGCTTAATTTTTGTCTTATTTTGTGCCTTAAAGAGCCTAAGGGTATATGGTGCAAATGAGATTGGTCCATTCTTGTCTTAAAGAGCCTTCGGGTATATGACATGAATGGTGCCTTGTTTAAGTAGCCTAATAAAAAGCCAAATTTTGGTCGCCTCGATGTGGACTTTATTCTTGATTGCATTTGATCTTTTGAGAAGGGCTAGGAGCTAATTATTGCGTTCTTAACCATACACTTTATTTTCTGAATTAATAAGTATCGAAACAAAAGTCTTAAAGAGCCTTCGGGTATATGACTTAAGTAAAATCCTGAGATACAAAAGTAGGATTTGTGGGAGGAAAAGTAAGTACACAATTAATATTTATGAGTAGTGTTAGTGTCATGACTTGTAATTAACAATGATCTTGTTTTTAAGCTTAGCATGGGAAAAGTGAAAAATCGGGGATGATGAAGTTATCTTTTAGACACTTAATTGTGCTTTTTGTTCTATGATCCTAAAAGTTACCAATGTGGTAATGAAAACATTGCATTATGTCAACACAAATAAATTGTAGTTAGGTAGTTAATAATCAAGAAAATCCATAAAAAGAGAAAAATCTTAGAAAATGGGAAGTCGGGTGTTTTATAACTTGTGATCCTCTAATCTCCCAAACAAAACTCTTTGCTACTTTCAAAGGTTTTAGTTTTTTGGAATTTTCGCGTATTTGGTTAAAAGGCATGTGAATTGCGTGAGGACACACATCGTTTAAGTTGGGGAAATTAGATAAGTGTATAAGAATAACACAAATCTATTTATGCTTAAAAAAAGGCCCAAATAACTCAACACGGATCAAAAATGGCAAAAATGTGCTTGTATCTGAGTTTTATGTGTGCAGGTATGGATATGTCAAATATTGCAAGAAATCAGTCAAAAACGAACACGAGAACGGATGAGTGATCAAGAAGCTAAAGAAATCAAAGCCGAAGCCAGAGAAATCATGCCTCAGCCTTCTACAGTCAATTGCAAGAAACCACAGTCAACCAGAGCCAACTCCATTGTTTTTATAAACACAAGTGCTGAATATGCAATTTACCCAAAGTGGTTTACAACTGAAATAAGTGCTTGCCAAACACAAGGGCCGATAGTGTAATTATCCCAAAGTACCAAAAAAAGCGCGGGTCTAATACCGGGTCAAACTACCCACTTGCCCCCTTTTCAACCAATCACAGCCAAGCCCCCAACCCAATTATAACCCGATCCTACCCAACCCTAACCCGACCAACCCGGTTAGCTAATAACCCCTAAAACAGTTACTGTACACCTATTTACCCCCAAATGTGATTTATTCACTCACACACACATGAACACACACGAACACTCGATGAACCCTAGTTTATTAACCCTACTCTCCCATCCAAATTAACCATGGGGTTAATATTCCCCTCACACTCCTTAACCCACCCATCACTATCAATTAAACCCTTACCCCAATCCACCCTGGCAAAATGGAAAGAATTGATTGGTGATGTGACGTGTGTGAGTGTACACACTCACATAACTAACACACTGTCCACATCATCGATCCGGGTTTATACACATTTAAATCCTACGGCTTACATATGAGATCAAGGAGAGAGAAGAGATTGAAGGGTCAAGATGAAGATGAAGAAGGATCTAGAGAAGGTGAAGAGCTCGAGCTTCGGGTATAAATACCCCTCATTCCAGCACACGAAGGGAGTAAATTTTTTTTAGTGGTTAATTCTTTAGTTTATTTTAGTAGTTTAATTTTTTTTCGATTCAGTTTTTTGTAAGTTTCCTCAATTGTAAGGTTCGTGATATGTAACTTTGTTTAAAAAGTTGTAAGAACTCATTTCAGTTTTAATAAAAAGTGTTATTTAATTTTAACTTGTTTCTTCATTTAAATTCTGTCAAAAGTGTTTGTGTTTGTAATTGATAATTCGATCAAGGCTTGATACTAATTTGGAATTGGACGGCTGCTATGGTATCAAGGGGTTAGAGCTATTGGATAGCATTAGGACTAGTTTAGGTTGTTGTTGGTTTGAGATTGAGCTTATGTGAATTAAGCCATAAGCTCACAATAAGCTGTTAATGCTTTCCTGTTCTAAGCTGGAAAGACAAGGTACTCTTTATTTGTTTTACATTTGTATTGTTTCTGTTTTCTTAATAAGCTGTTTGCATTTGCTAAATAAGATTGATAAGTAGATTATTGAGTAGTTAAAATTCTGTCAAGAGCTTAAAATGTGCTTTGCGTATTTAGTTTAAGTAGTAGATTACTAAGCTGGTAAGAGTTTAAAAGCTGATAAGCTTATTTAGCTTATTTTAAATAAGTAAAAGTTGAGTTTAAATTAGTTTTAGCTTTTTAAATTCTGTTAATAAGCTGTTTTATAAAAAAAAGGGATGCTGTTTGTTGGTTGTTAGTTGCTTCAGGGGCCTGTCTTGCATATTTCATAGTTTCTGTTAGTTTAAATAAGTTACACAGTTAGTCCTTTTAATTTTTCATAGTTAGTCCTTTGTTAGTTAATAGTTAATTCTAGTTAGTCCCAAGTCCAGGGACTATTTCTGTCATTAGGTCAAACTTTGTGTTTTTTATATAAACTTTAATATTCACCCGCCTACCCTTATCTTTCTATTAAGTCATTTTCAACCCATGTGTTTGGGTGGTTTTAGTTTAAGTTTTATAAAAAATAAGTTTTAATAAATAATTAATTAGGTTTTTAGTTTAATTTCTTAAATTAGTTTTTAATTACTTGATAAAAATTGGGGCTTTTTATAAAATCAAATTTCTGCACTTTTTCTGCTTATAAAAAGTATTTTTATATAATTTTTAGCTTAAGTTTAATATTTTAAAAAAATAAGTTTCGAATTTAGTTATTATTAATATCTTTTTCGAAAATCAAAAATATTTTTATATAATTTTTAGTTTAAGTTTTATATTTTTTAAAAATTAATTTTCAAAGTTAGATTTAATCATTTAATTTTCAATCCTTTAGTTTTTTTTTACTTTTCAACTTTAATTTTAAATTTTAATCTTTTAAATAGAAAAATTAGTAATAAAAAAAATGTTTTTCTCATCTTTTTAAGTAATTTAGAGTTAATCTAGTATTTTTCTTAGTTTTTATCAATTTAATTTCTATTTTTAGAATTTAATTTAGATTAAATAGTATTTAATTCATAAAAAATCCGAAAAGCCCTTAAAAAAATATTTTTCTTTTCCCTAAAATTTTCTTTAGCATTAATTTAGGTTTAGGAATCTAGTTTACATTTTTAAGATTTAAATTGCATTTGTTTTCTTAAATGTCGCATTTTATTTACTTTCGTAATTAGTTTAATTTGTTAATTAGTTGTTTAATTGTGCCTTTAATTTTAGTAGTATAATTAAATCAAAAATATCTCTTTTCTTATTCAAATCAATCATTCCGAACGAGATCGAGGTTTCCATTGCACGAGTCATTGGGGAAACGACCCGGGTGATCATACTTGCCCGGTTTAATATACGTATTCTATATATATATCTTTGTGAGTGGAATTGTCCAAGGGATACTTGGGGATTTCCTTAATTTCTCTATAAGTATATTATTTTAAAAGACTTGTGATCATTCTTTGATATTACATTGCAAGATATAATAGAATATTTTAGAATTTAAGACTTCCAGAGATAGATACAGAGATAATGGAGTGAGTGATCCAATAGGAGGCTTAGTGTTTCTAAGTACAAAGGTTTGAGAAAATCGGATGGTAAGAGAATTATAGTAATCCCGGATAAAGATATAAGTCATCAAAGGAATAGTTTGGTGGTGATGTAGTTGACCTAACCAGTGATGAAGATCCTACTTATGAAGATGGAGATACTGGAATGGGTGATTCAATAGGAGTCTCAGTGTCTTTAGGTGGTGAAATATCCTCAGGAGGAAAGAAATCTTGGGAATAACCGGTTAAAGTCGGGTAATATTTAGAGCATTTGTAAAGGAAAAAGCATCCTCCACATCGTAATCAGAAGGGATAGAAGGGTGGGTGCATGAAGACATGACTGTATAACAACCCAGTGGAAATAACATAAGTTATTTATATAATAGTATAATAGTTATGTATTATCTGCTACGCAAATCTCTTACATACACTATTCGGGGAAATGCAGTGGCACGGAGGACTTTCTTGGATGGAAAAAATAGTTATAGTTTAGGTTTAACCCTTGTTCTCTATAACCATGAGCTCTGATACCAATCTGTAACACCCCCCATATTTTGTAAAAATCATAGCACGGAAGCAAAATATTGGGTATTACTTCATAGATCAACAGACATAATCATAGAAAATGACTCATAAAGAGACGTTTTAGAAAATTTAGTTATCATTCAATATAATCGGAGTTTTACAAAAGCAGGTCCCAAAATCTAGAAATATGAAGTTTGAATGATAACAGTTTAGCCCTCTCCAAGTTCGTGCCACTCCGTGCCATAGTTTTCTCAATTACCTGAGATAAACATGCTAAAAAGGATCAACACAATGGTTGAGTGAAATTCATAGGTTTATGATAAATAGTTTGAATACAATTTATCAAAACAGTGGGTTACGTTGTTATACACCCATAAGTGTAATAATTGCAATGAGTACAATTATCATGGAAAACAGTATTATCATGGAAAACAGTATTATTATGGAAAACAGTATTATTGCCCTAATCTCATGAATCACATATTTAAACTTAATAGAACCGGGAGCCTCTATCCGAAGACATACTGGGAGCTACTACCTAAAGAGATACTGGGAGCTACTACCCAAAGAGATACTGGGAACTATTACCCAAAGAGATACTAGGAGCTATTACCCAAAGAGAGACTGGGATGTCTTATGGGAAAATGGAGGTAACTTAGGCAATAATATATCAGTATAGCATATAGTTGGAAAAACACTTGTATTCATAGTTTATAGCATGAATCCCCTGCAACGGATTTAGAAACATATAAAGATGGACTATTCACAGTGATGTGAACCATATCAAATATCAAAATTCACTTTATGTTTTACTTTGTATAAAACAAGCATGTATCCCCCTCGCGGGTTTATAAAACATGTAAATAAGTAAAGGCGAGGCTATGAACTTCACTAAGTCTTTGAAAAGTAATCACATTGTTATAAAATAAACGAGTATGTAAAAGAGTTTGTGAACAAGCATGTATCCCCCTCGCGGGTTTATAAAACATTTAAAAGATTGAAATGCGAGGCTATGGACTCGCCTTAGTAGTACCGGGAAATCTGATTGATGGTAAAAGTATAATAGGTGAAAGTAACGACTTCAAGGGTTTCTTCCTCTTGGTTCTTGGCTTCTATTATTATTTTAGGGACTTCACTTGACATTCCTTGATCCTCCTTAGAACTCCATTTGTGTGTGTGATAGATTTTGAGGTGTGATTTGAATGAATGGGGTGTTTCGCTATTTTAACGGTTGCGAAAACACCTTGGTGGCCAAGTTTGGTGTTTTGATTAGTGTCAAGGGTAGGATAGATGACTAAGGGCAGCTATGGTGATGACTCTTGAGGGCTAGAGGTGTAGCATAGCAAGGTGGAAGGAGATGGAAAAGTTAGGGTGACGACTAGGGGTTTTGTGAGACGTTGTTGGCCAATGGGGTTTTGGGGGGGTGACAAGGTGGTGATGGAGGTTCTTGTAAGGTGCTGGAGTGATGGTGATGTTGGTGTAAAGGACCATGTGAGGGAAGGAGGTGGTGAGTCCTGAGGAGCTAATAGTGTGTTTATATAGTTTATACAATGTGACTGTTTTTGGACAGCTAACACCAGTCCCGGTAATTTGGTTGCCATTTACAAACCGTAACTCTGATGAAGCTCAAACTAGTGAGCATGGTTAGATATATGAGTCCTCTACAACTTTTAGTTTTACATATTTAGGGGTTGCTATACAAAAATTTAGAGATAACACCTATTTACTACAGGTGTGCAGAATTTGCGCACCTTTGCCATTTCGGCTATAACTAATTCATCCGACGTCGAATCGGGTTGAGTCTACCAGCAAAATGATCACAAGACATAGGGCTACAACCTAGTATTTTTACTTAATACCCAAAGCCTATTTATTTTTCCCAGATCATATGTTTTATCAACGGATCATATTTTTGAAAACTATGAACTAATTTAAGGTGTAATGGGTTTGCTATGGTTTTATGATTTTGGTTTAGGGTTAGATGAATTAGGGTTTTAGGATTAGGGTTTAGAATGATTTAGGGATTAGGTTTAGGGTTTAGGATTTGTGCATTAGGTGTTTGTACCTTGTGTTAAAGTGGTGGTAAGATATAAACATGATTTAGGAGGTAAAATGACCTAGTTTGTATTTCATGCACAATTGACTTGTACATTGAGCTTTAGAAGGTTGTACTAGCGTTTAGGAGGGAAAAGATATTCAAAAGTTTGGCATTGTAACTTGTACATATGCTTTGAACATTTGTACACTTGTTTTGACATGTATAATGCTTGTTTTGGAATAACATTGTAAATGGTACGTTAAATGGATAATGTACTTGGTAAAAATGATATTATGATATAGACTTGACATATTAGGATGTTTAAATGATATAAACATAGATATAGATGGAATTGGTAGGTTGCGTGAACTCGTTTACTTTGGAAATGTAAACTATGTTACATAATGGGATGGAATGAAACGAAAATTTATTCCCGTGAAAAAGTAGTACTTACTATAGTGAGTAGATATTACATTGATGAAAATACTGGAAAATTGCGGGTTGTTATAACACAGTTTTAGGACGATTGAGAATCATTGTAGTTTTTATTTTATGGAGAAATAGGGAAGGAAGTCAAATTATTACCCCACGTGCTTAATGTACTCCATATTTATGTATCCTTCTAATTCAAGCCATTAGTTAGTTATTATTGAGTTATGTAAAAACTCAAGTGTAGGGATGTCAATTTAAATCCTGAGTCATGTATATTATTAATTCATTTTCATCAGATTTATGTTAGTAGAGCAAAAGTGTATAAAAAAGGGAGAAAAGGAAAGAAAAAAATAGAAAAAAGCAAAAAAAATATGATAGAATATACAGACCGCTATCCTTCTTATGTTTAAGTAAAAAATAGAAGTCGATAAAAACAAAAGAAAGAGCTTGATTTAGAGTTTTGTATGATTATTAGAGCTTTGTCGAGTCTTGGCTTACTGATGTGTCATTGCGTGTAGGTAATATTTGTTATCAAGTTTTACTATTTATATTTTACCGACTTTACCTATTAACTAACACTAACGGGTAGTGTACCCGATCAACTGTAGGCTCGTTGGTAAGTAGGGTGTCGATCACTAAGAGCGAGCGCTAATACTTAAATCTATCAGTATTTTAGTTGTCTATGTTAGTCACCTAATCTAACGCAAAGGGGGTTTTCAGCCTGAGAGACTGACACAAGTTTTGGTTTAATCTAACTAAATAAGATAATTAACACACACAAGTAGATAAACAAACGATAAAGAAGTCTGGTCAAGCCTTAATGTAAGGAACACTTATTAGCCAGTTTAATCTAATAAAATGTAGGAATTATTTATGTATGCTAATAGATTGTGTCACTTCGTTGGTGTTATATCATTCCATAAGCTCAGGTGGTTCTTCTCTCTAAACTTTATTAAGTTAATTCTGTCACAATTAACTTAAATCCTCGTAAAGCATACACAGTTGATTATAATCTATCTAGGAGACAACATTGGTGAATATAGAAACCTAGCTTATCGATGCTTTACATACTTATGTTCAATCGTTATATATATGCTGGTAGTCCACGGTCCAAACCACTCTCCAAGGAAACATGGTGTTATTTGTAATCCTAAGTCACCACTTAGTCTACCATTCACATAACCAAGTCAGTGATCGAGTCTTAAATTTAGAGTCCTATTATCCCAAAGTCACATAAATAAGATGTATGTAGTTCTATCCCAGACTCTAGTCTACTCTAACGCAATTCTAGATCCAGTTGAATGACAGATTAAACACATAATCAAACCTAAACAGATATGAAGTGATAAACATAATAAACATGCAACAAAAAGGTAAACAATCAATATAAACAAACCAGACATTAAATTATCATAAACATGGCTAATACCTACAAGTATTAGCCCATAGTCATTGTAACAAAATAAAGTATCATAGACGAACGATTAAAGTAAAGAAAACGATATGCTAACCGAACGCGTATAGCGTAGTATTATGATTACAAGAGCTTTCCTATTGACTTGAGGCACTTGCTGACCTTCTTGGCTTCTTAAAATCATCTGTAGATCATACTTAGATGTTAAAGGCTTCTATACATAACTAAAAAAAACCGAGTGTAGGTTTTCTATTTATCAGTTATGGAAAAAGGCGATATGCAGTATTGAGGGGAGTCCGATTACGGCGTATTGGGTAACTTGGCATGGGCTCCACGCTTATAATATTCCAAAATATTTATTAGCTGCTTCCTTATACGGCGTATTGGATCTTCTGGATATGGCGTATTGGCTGTAAGTCGTGCTTGTTCTGAATGTTGACCAAAGTTTCATATACGACGTATTGATGATATGGATACGAAGTATTCTTCAAAGTCAAGAAATGGTCTTGAATTCGTCTAAGTCTTGTGATACGGTGTATTGTCTAGAATGATACGATGTATTGGTTGTCAGAATTAGTAGACTTTCTTGAATCCTTCGTTTATGCTCCAAAACACGTTCTTTTCTTCATATTTCGCCAATTGCTCGGTAATAACTGAGATTAACAAATATAAACATTTAAGTATCAAATCTTATATAAAATAATGTAAAACGAGCAATATAGCTGGGATAAATAATGCTAATAATGTGACGTTATTTGATGTCATCAAATATCCCCCACTTTAATCCTACTTGTCCTCAAGTAAACATTAAAAATATCTTCATGAAAATGTATCCCAATTGACTAGGTTTTCCTCTTAAGACATTTTTTCATTTCAATTACTAATACAAAACCAACACCTTAACGAAATAGGAAACGAAATTCACCTCAAATCACTCAACCAAATCTATGTGTGTAACATTTAGTAGTGTCCGCTAATTTCTTCGGGTCGTGACGAGTATATCCTACATAAGCTTGGCAAGGATACACAGCTCCAACCACTAAGCTAATGATAACTAGCCAAAAAAAGGTAAATTGGGTAATTAACAAAGGATCGAGGGTTGTATCATTCTTTTTCAACGCTCTATCGAAACCAATATACCCAGAAAGGATCAACACAACCACAAATGTACACCTAAATCCATGACCGCGACACATGTGATTGCTCACTCCCTAACTCGAATAAGCTAAATAAGAGGATTAATTAATCTTCACCAATAGTATTACACCAACAAGGATGACTGGTATGTGCTTAATTACACATACCTTTTACCTTTAAAAACGAGCTAAAATAACCAAAAACGGACTCAAAATGCCAAATAATATGCTTGTTTTTGCTAATGGTGTTTGTGTCAGAACGTATTGCTCACAAAAAGACGAAAAACCAAGCAAAAAGGACAAAACCGGACACGGGGATGGAAACAGTGTGTGGAAAACGAAGCCCAATCAAAGTCAAGTCAACTCCGAGAAGAAAAAGCAAAGAAAAATATAACTTGAGGGGTCAAAAATGCCAAACCCCTAAGTTATATTATTAAGGAAACAAAGACAGGGGCTGATTATGCCAATTTGGGAAATTTCATTTATAAAAGAAAGAAAGGGGAAAAAGAGAATGAAAAGAAGAAAGATGTGGAGGGGCTTTTCTTGTACACAAACCAAACATACCCTTAATCATCTTCAACCTCCCTCTGTCACAACCCAACTTGTATAAACCTTTTCCCAATCTCCCGCCAATACCAAAACCAGCCAGCACCCAGTTTTGCTCCCATACTTCACCACAGCAACACTCCATTAACCACTTACAAAAACCTCCCTACTCCCCCACATGGCCACAATTCCAAGTGTGGCAATCCAAGGGCATTTTCGATCCAAGGGATAGAGAGGATGCAAGGAAATTAAGGGCCATATTATTGTGAGTTTAGACTCAAAAACTAGCACAAGGAAGCTTTATACTCAGCAAACAAACACAGTCAAGCTCAACAAAGAAAAGTCAATGAAAGTCAAACAGAAGACTTCAGCTTGTTTTACCTTTTTCTTTGTATAAATAGGGCTAGTGAGCCATGTAAAAAAAAGGAGAGTAATTTTTAGTTTTTAAGAGTGTAATTTTTAGTTTTTAATTTAAAAAAACTTTTTCCTTTCTGCAATTTGTAAAAGTTCCAAGTTTAATGAAATTTCAGTTTGTTTTGCAATTCGTGTTCTAAGTTTACATACCTTTAAGTTTTTTATAAAGCTACTCTAAGCTCTTTATTTGAGCTAATAAGTGATAAACTAAGTTTAAATTCTGCAAACCAGTTTAATAACCTGAATTACCTTTGCATTTGAATTGTGGAAAGCATTTTGGAAGTTGGTTGTAATGGAAAACCAAATGGACTCACACCCTAGCTTATTAATAAGCTAGGGAGCTTATAGCTGCCCTTTTGGGTTCCTCTTGTTTAGCTAGAGGTTCATTGTAAGTCTCTTATTTAATTCTTGCACTTTTCTTTAAGGTTACTGTAGCATTGCTTATTATTGTTTATTTCTGTCTTATTTTGCTTAAGTAGAAGTGCTTATTTTTGAGTTTTAGCTTAAAGTAGATATTAAGCTTTGTTTGCATATTAATTTTAAGTGTTTAATAATTGCAGTGGGTAAGTGTTTGTTGTAATTGTGCAAATGTGTTTAAAGTTTAAGAGTTAGAATATGCATGAGAGGTAAAAAAAAAGGGAAAATAGGTTTTTCATAAACTCATCTGGGCTTATTTAGTGTTTTCTAACTATCTTTTGAGTCATTAATTATTGTTTCATTGAGCTTACATCTCAACTGTTTTTAGCTTATATCATCATAGAATCCAATTGCTGCTCATTTTTAAAGCTTCAAAAATGCCCTTATTTTCAGTAAAATCAAAAAATAGTATTTAGTCATTTGTGCTCATTGTGCTATTCAAATGTCTTATTTAAAAAAGTAATAGGTGGGCTTAATAAGGGACTAATTAGTGAGCTTATTCCAAAAGCAACACTTACAGTTTTGGCTATTTAGAATTTAAGCTTATTTTCATTTTGGCTTATTTTAGAAAAAGTTAGAGTTTACTATATTTTTGATGCAAATTAGATCGTGTTTAAATTGTTTTTGGTTGAAAAAGGCTTTTTTGGAATCTGATTAAGCAACATATAAGCTTTTTCCAAAACATCTTTTCCTTTTTTCATTATGTGCTTTTAATTTTGAGCTTATTACAGCTTATTTACTAAAAGAAAAATCCAAACCTTAACTTTTCCTGCAATCATCAGCAGCTCTGTTAATTGGCTTTTTGGGGCTTATTGAGTCTTATTTTTATAAGGTGCCTTTATTAAAAAGTTGCTTAAAAACTGTCCCGGACAACTTTCGGTTTGAGTTTTGGCTAAAAACGATTTTAAAAATCACAGTTTTGGAGCCGATTTTTTAAAATCAGCCGTTTTGGAGCCTCGTTTCTGCTGGTAGAGCCTCGTTTCTGCTGATAGTGCTGTCGTTTCTGCTGATAGTGCATCGTTTCTGCTGATAGGGTTAAAAATTTTTTTTTTTCCCTCATTTTCCATGCCCGTTTTAGGTTTTGTTCTATTAGATTGTAATTTAGGGTTTCCTTATACCTAATTTTGCTTCCCGTAGTTGTTAGGACTTATAATCAATCAAAATCATTCTCACTCAATCTAAATCAAACCAAGATCAACTTTCAATTGCAGCCTCGTTGGGACATACGACCCGGGAATCATACTTCCGGAATCTTTTTATCATTGATTCTCTTATATATTTTATTTCTAGGTAGGTCTTGACTTTTTACCTTGGTCAAGGGTGAAGAGTTTGGATTTGCCTAGTATTTTATATATACTATATTGCGAGAACCAATTTTTGGCGCCGCTGCCGGGGAGGCTAGTGCTACGATTGTTATCCTACGTTTGATTTAAGTTTGTCTTATTGTGAATATATCATCTTAAAAAACACAAAAATATTTTTCTTTTCTTTTTACTAGTACATATCATATAAATCTAAAAAAAAAAAATCAAAAATATAAAAAAATTGTCCATAAACAAGAAATAAAATACATAAATTGGTAAAAATACCAAAATATAATATTCTCAATTGAGGTATTATCATAATTTCCGGTGAACTAGTGAGTTCCCACTCGAACAAAAGATTTAAAGACTTACCATTTGTATCACTTACGAGGTACGGCTCACCTCGATTCGATTAACAAACTAGACGGTGGGTATAAGGAGGGTTGTTCCAAGGAACTACGACCCGAAAGGAGATATAAGCTTCGCGCTATCACTCTCCTCCGCTCGCTTGTGCGTTTTTCGAATTGGGAGCTACCGTGAAGTAGGATCGATTATTTGGTTTAAGTCGTCTCTCTCAATTGTCCGTTAAAATAAATTGTGAATAAATTTTTAAAAAACCAAAAAAAACAAAAAAAAACAAAAAAAAAAATTAATTAGTGTAATTTTCTTTTTGAATTTCTATTTTGTGCATGCGCACTCGATCTCAGTCTCGTAATCCAAATTTGCCTCAACAAGAAGCTTCACCAGTTATTGTTGAACCTCTTCGTATCGAATACCCAGTTCAAGATCAGCCACAAGAAATTCCAATGGCCGATAATCGAACTATGGCTCAATTGCTCGAGGCACCCACCGAGGGTTACGAGGATGCAATCGTTGTTCCGGAAATAACCGCGAATAACTTCGAGATCAAGCATGGTCTACTAAATCTTGTTCAAAACAAACAATTCTTTGGACACGATAAGGAAGACCCACATGCTCATATCCGTTATTTCAACAAGATCACTTCTACGATGAAGTTTCCCAACGTCCCGAGTACGTCGGTTAAGCTATTGCTTTTCCCATTTTCCCTCGAGGGAGCAGCCCGGATTTGGCTCGAAAAAGAACCCCCTCGATCGATTGTTACATGGGACGATCTTGTTTCAAAATTCATCAACAAATTTTTTCCTCCTTCTAAAACAACCAATCTTCGAAATGAAATCACGAGATTTCAACAAAAATTCGACGAAACGTTTTATGAAGCTTGGGATCGGTTCAATGATCTTCTTAGGGCATGCCCACATCACGGGTTTTCAGAATTGCATCAACTCGATACATTCTACAATGCCTTAAACACTAATGATCAAGACTCATTGAACTCCGCTGCGGGTGGTAATTTTTTGGATAAGATGCCTAGAGAATGCCTTAAAATTATCGAAAGCAAATCCAAAGTTCGTCAATCACGAAGCAAGGCAGTCATTGCCAAAGTAGGTACGAGCTTTTCCACCCCAGCAGTTTCATCCGATGTTGCCGAATTAAAAGATTTGGTTAGGGCATTGCTCCTAGACAAGAAAAATCAAGCTCCCGCTCCTGCTCCCACCGGTGGCAACATGTTCCACGATAATATCCAAGCATATGTGTCACAAGCCGCCGCGGCTAATTTTAATCAAGGAAATACCGGTATCCGACCTCCGATGTTGTCTAATCAAATTCGACCTCCCGGTTTTTCTCCCGTGCAAAATCATCAAAACAATCAAAACCGTTTCAATCAAGGAAATAACTTCAATCAAAACCGAGGGGGAAATTACAACCAAAACAGGGGTAATAATTTCAATCAAGGACCAATTTATCAACCCCAAGTTAATCAACCCCCGGTTGCAATCATGAAAAATACTCAAAATCAATTAACCAACTTGGCTCAGTCAGGACAAAACACACAAAATCAAATGATGGGAATGCAAAATCAAATGATGGGAATGCAAAATCAATTGGACAATATAGCCAATTTGCTTTCCAAGATGGTAGTTTCCAACACCGCTTCCACTTCAGGGTCGGGATCTCTCCCGGGTAACACCGTTACCAACCCTAAAGAAGATTTGAAAGGTATCACCACCCGAAGCGGTGTTACTACTCAAGGACCCACGATTCCTCCTACCACTTCTACTTCAATGAATCGTGATACCGAGGTCACAAAGGATACGATGCCTCCGACTAACAACGAAAGCACCAAAGACGTCCAACCTCCGGTTGTGCAAGTCCAATCTCGAAATCAAATCTCCAAGCCCGATGTTGAATCCGTTAGTGCTCCAAAGGTGTCAATCCCATTTCCTTCGAGAAGAAACGATGAAAACCGCCGTGAAAAAGCTAACGAACAAATTGAGAAATTCTATGAAATCTTCAAAGATATGAATTTTGAAATTAGCTTTTTGGATGCTGATAAGTGCTTAATTACACATATCTTTTGCCTCTAAAAACGAGCTTAAATGACCAAAAACAGACAAAAACTGCCAAA